>BQNB010015694.1:36633-72822 GCA_026074375.1 Tanacetum coccineum | reverse complement strand
TTCCCCTAAGTAGGAATCATCCCATGATTTCTAGGATTAATGTTTCTTGTATATTTTCTTTTCTAGTTAATATGTTACTTGTGTATTTATAAAAGAAAATGTGTAAGTAAACTTTTGTATAAAAATATAAAGTGTAGTTTTTATTTAAAAGGTATACTTGTAATGTCTTGGTATTTTGTACATGTACATTTATATAGGACATGTATATGTATGCTCATATGCATAAAGTTTTATAGACTTTGATCGTTGTATAAAAACGTAGGTATTTGTTGAAGTGTACGTTAATTTTTACGGTTCCGGGAATACCTAATTGTCATTTATCGCGAAACGTAAACGCTTTTACGTATCCGATAAAATAACTTATGAAATGTTAATAATTATTCTCAAAATAATTACTTAACCCTTGTTTGACATAAACAATAATTTCTTTGATGCCCGTTTACGTTAACTGATTATTTCTAGCTTACGCGATTTATCTTAACGATTTCGATTAAAAACAAACGCGTACAATACTAAAAATAAATAGTGACTTTATCAACGTCGTACATTGTCCTAAAACACGGGGTGTTATAGTTATAAATCACCCGGTGTGGGGTGATTATTGCCTCGCGCCGTAGGAACATGTAAGCGTATAACGGGACGTTGGATAATAACGAAAAAATATGGACGTTGGGTTCTTCTAATAGAGTCGTTATTTTTAATTTAATACCTATGTTTTTTTAACTTTTTACCCTTAAAAAATCTTATAAGTACCAAATATATCTTCTGTTTTTTACACACACTTCTACCTCTAAACTCACAAAAGTGAATCCCGATCAATGGATCAATCAAATGCTCGCCAACTCATAAAACCAAAAACTGAATTCCTCATTTTTTTCTAATCCAAAAAATCAACATTAACAAATTCAATCATCTCATGAAACACCCCTTTTTCGACGATAGTCTTTTCTTTTTTGACATGATTGAAATGACCTTCCGTTACTCTTCAAGTATAATTTTATACTTTTTGATAAGAACTAGAGCTTGAAAGTATCTTAATCGAAAGTAGACTCAATTACCTTTCTAACAATAGGTGACATGACTTATAACAAGCCACATTTAGGTTTATACAAAATAAACAAAAAATGACAAAATCTGCCAAACCGCCTCTGTTAGAAATACAAAAAGTGTTGATCATTTATGAGATCTCAACAATCGTCCCTTAGGGGGAGATTGTTAGGAATTCAGTTTTTAGTGAAGTGACGATCATTATCGATCTCACGAGCCTTTGTAATAGTTAGACAATTTTATGTAATATTTAGGAAGCTAACCGAGCCGGCTTATAGAAAGCCTAAGGAAAGCCCGGTTAGCCCACACCCTTGTAACTATATAAACCATCTCCACACATGGAGAGGGTGTTGGAAGAATTCATTTTACACACACTCTTTAGTGTGTTTTCTCCCATCCATCTCTCTCTCTCTAGCTTTCTCTCTCTAGTTCATATTTGTGTGAAAATATAGGAACCTACAATTGGTATCAAGAGCCATGGGGTGGGTTAAGTGATTTTGTGGTTTCGTTTTGCTTATTGTGAGCCTTTTTGTTGTGCTTATTTGTGCTTATTCTTTTGATTTTTTGGGCTTATTATCACGTTTCTACATTTTTATTAATACTAGTTTTAATAACGTTTCTACATTTTTTGTTTCTACTGTTTGCTAAAACTATTCCAAAACCAAAACTGTTGTTAGTGGGCCTATAAATGTTTTGTGTTGATTATAGTTTTCTTTATAGGATTATATCTTATTTTTCTTATTTCGGTGTTTTTGATTATTTTTCGTTAAAGGCTTTGATCTTTATGTGTCAAAAACTAGAGTAGCTTATTTGAGCCTTATTTTAGCAGCTTATTAAGGGCTTATTCAGCTTATTTAAGCTGATTTTGGGCGTCTCATTATCACAGCTTACTTTTGCTACGGCTTATTTTAGTTTTTTTGGGTTCTTGCTTATTTTTAACTCAACAAGTGACGTGGCTTATTTGTGGTGTCAAATAGTTTTTTGAAGCTTTTTATTAGCTTATTTTGTGTCGTCACTTTTTCTAGCTTATTCTCCATTGTTACAAACTTTTCGTAGCTTATTTTTCTTTCTTTTGAGCTTAAACTTACTCGAAAAACACCAAAATCAAGTTTTTTTTCTTATCTAAACTGTTTTAGCTTATCTGTTAGTCTCTTTCTTTGTGGCTCATTAGTGGTTTATAAGTAGCTTATTTCGAGCTTATTCTGGGTTGGCTTATTAGTTTTGTGGTCCACGGTTTGAACATGACAAGGAACACAGATCCTTGTTTTTAGCTGCTACAAAAAGGACAGGTTGTGTTTTAGTAAAAAGAACAACAAACAGATTGCGACTTGTCGTGTGGTCCCAAAAAGGCTTGCGTTTTGCCATTCTATTTTGTAGCGAGATGGCTAAACTAGCGACTTGATGAATGGAAAGATTGGTTGCGGTTTGATAAACAGGTTTAAGAAGACTAACTCCCTTTACCCAAAAAAAAAACGAAACTCTGCCCAAATGAAAAGTCCATTGCGTTTTGGTATTTTTTTAGACAACAACTTGGTCAATTTTGTATCGTAGCAGGTTGAAGATAAGAACAAGGACGTTTTTTTGGTGTTATTCATTGAGGTTTAGACAAATCGTACAAGGACCACATTGTACGCTTTTGTCTTCTTATAGGCAATTCATACACGACTTGGGAGACTTATACATCAAACTAGGAGAGTTATACATCATAACTAGGGTGATTTATAAGTATAACAGGTTAAATGATTAAGTTTCAACGTGTTTCGGGTTTTACGGTTTTGAACTTCGGTTGTTCGCGAGTCTTCTAACGCCTACCATTGTGATCGTGATCCTTTGTAGATCATCGTGGTGTATTTAGTTTTGGTCGACGATAACCACACGACTCCGCGAGATATAAAACCACTTCGTTCCATTTTATATAATTCAATGAAGAAGACAACTAAAATATAAAGCGGGAAGTGTTTTTATTGTAGTAAAATTCGAATTTTACACTTTCGGCCCCTCGACTTAAAACAGTTTTCACTTTTAACCTTTAGATTTTAAATAGTTTTAATGTTAAACCTTTAGTTTTGAATAGATTTTATTTTTAGCCCTTAGTTGTTATACTCTTTACTACTAGTCCTAAATTTTTACATATTTTCAATTTCAACCTTTAATTTTTCTATCACTTTCATTTTTAGTAACTTCTTTTCAATTATTTCAACTTTAGTCCTAAGTTTTGTCACAAGTTAAATTTTAACCTCTAGTTTTTTTAATAATTTTTACTTTTAGACTTTCATTTTTCAAACGTTTTTATTTTACCTTCAGTTTTAATTATTTACAACCATTAGCCCTCCAAAGTGAACCGTTATTGCACCGTTAAGCATATAACTTGGATTTCAATTACTCCGTTAGTCCTTGTTTGTGTTTTAATCAACCGTTAATCATTTTAACTTGAAAGCTCAATTACAATCCCATACAACTTTATCATTTCACGAGTTTATCTTCTTGATTTTTGGTTAAAAATTCGTCGTAAAAGTTTTATTTCCTTTTTTCTTTTCCCTCGGTTTAAAATCAAAGAGGTGTAAAGCAATCGCCGTGAAAAATAATTTTCCTTCTCTCCATAACCCACAACAATCCAATCCACGATTAAATCTTACTTAAAGAAATCCCTTAATTCAATTTCGCAGATCGAATATTTTCCAAATGGAATCCTTTTAAATTACAAATCAAAAGAATAGAGAAGAGCCTGCAGAGAAAACACTGAAGACGCAAAAACGTCCCTTCGTCAGAAGACAAAAGGCACTCCCACGGCATGCAAATGGGTTTGAACCAGGCTTCCGAGACACATCTTTCCTTCGTGATTCCTCGCTCATAGTCTTCCTAATAGTTTTAATTTTGTTTTTTTTTTCGTCCTTCATGGGGCCTTAATGATGCATTTAAACCGGGCATATTTTAACTCCCATTCTTACGTTGAAAGACAGCATCAGACGTCATATTGAAAGATGTTCCATAAAATCTGGAATTCCCAGTGTAAAGGCCTTTTACAAACCATGAAAGAGAGAATCATTCTTTTGAAGTTAATCCAAGGAACTTTTTGGTCCCTTGAAAAGCACTCTACTACCGGAAACACTAATGATAAGGAATTTTTCCCTCAAAACGGTAAAGTCCCACAGAACCACTAAATACATGTTTGGCCAAAAAGAAAATTTAAAGAATACTATGCACTTCTGCTGGACGCCGAATTGTACCTAAACCAATACTACAAGAACCGTGGATTTACTTTGAGAACCATAGATACACTGTGAGAGCGGTCCCGATTCCATAGAGCTTGTAAATTTTTAACACAAAACCCTAAGATTTTACAAGCTAGAGTACCTAAGAAGATTAGTGTCAGATTATAATTTTTCCGAAAGTTCACGCAGTGGATGACAAAGTTTGATTCTGTCTTGAAAAAGCAGTTGGAATAAAGTTCAGAAAACAACAGACAAAAAGCACTCGAGGCAAATTCAGTAAAAATGAATACTCAGTTACACCCAACACGAGATTTTGGGTCCACTGAAGAGTAACAGAATTGGATGGCATTTAAATTTTTTAAACACGGACCATTAACAGCATGGGATGCAGGTCCAGATTATATTACTGAAAGCAAGCGGGAGCCCCAAAGTCCCCGATAAGCCATGATTGCAAGCAGCAGTTCAGGAACTGTATTGATCAACACATGGCTTGTGGGATGCACAGATATCGCGACCATAAATACCAAATGCCAATTTTTGAATGGAGCGCAAATCTATTTTAGTAATTGTAAAGATTTTATGGGATTGGAAGTTTCTTATGGTTTTGATCCTTTTTACAGTAAACAGAGTTATACCAAGGCCACCATAAGGCAAATGTAGTTGCCATTTTTGTTTTATTCTGGTAGATACCCTGAACGGGTTAGTAAGAAATTTTATATTCCAAAAAGCTTTAAAAAAGCTTGCCTTGGTCCCGAAGTGGATTCCCTACAAGAAAAGTTATTCGACTGCTTGAATGAGCCAAAGTTGACAGTGAAGCCCTTCCAAAATGGGTTTTCAAATGAAATGATAAATCACATAAACCCATAAATGAATTCAATCAAAAACTCTTATAATGTTAGTTGCAATGTACCTCCTTACCTTTAAGTGGCAGTAAAAGCCCTTCTTTTAACCATAAAGGAAAGGACCCTCAGAGTTTCCCCGATATCAGAACTTTGATTATCTTATAACCAAGGGTTCAAGGGAAAAAAAGAAAAAATTCTAATCTGGATTGCACATCCCAAAGCTAAATATCCCGTCTGTTTAACATCAAAATTTCCAGGCTCTCGCTTCCCTTCAAAACGAGACATATGGCCGTTCCCCCCCTTGCAGACAACAACTTTCAGGCCCGCCTTCCCTCCAAAAAGAAAAGAAAGGTGTACGCTTCCAAGTTGCGCAACTTTAAAAATCCTTTAAAAGAAAAAAGAAATCTTCCTTATTTTATGAGCAGTCCTTATTCCAAATGACTCCATATAAGGTCCCTCCCAATGCTTCGTTCAAATCAACCAAGTGGAGTCAACGTAAACCATTGGCGTTTGTCTTGTTTAAAATTCACTTTGTTTCCATTCTCACCAAAAATGAAAAAAAACAACATATGCATTCTTTTGAGGGGGGAAGAAAAAACAGTTGAATAAAATGAGATTTCAAATATGGGTTTTAAAAACTCGGAGAAGAATCTTTTCAATATAAACTGTGCCTTACTTATTTTCAAATGCGGTCCAATGTTTCAATGGCCTTCTAACAACCTCCATATTAAAGGACCCCACCCCCCGGGCATGTTGACCTCATCTGCGAAATGATTACCTGGGAATAATTCAATTCCAGACCTCGTGCAAAAAATATTCCCCATCTCCATACCACCCGTTTGTCCCCCCCCCACCAAATAAATAATGACTTGGGGATCATTGATGTCCAAAACCTATGTTTGTTTGATGAGTAAACTTCAAAAACCTCCCTACCAGAATGTTGATCCTCCAGTGTTTCCCCCTGAACAGTTTCCCTATAACCCCCAGTTCCCCCCTGCTTGCTTTCAACTAGTTCATCCCTTCACTCAACAACAGTTTTTGAATCAAAGAAAATGCAAACCCACCCAACAAGTAACCCCTCACAAACCAACTTTTCAAGAACAGCGCAAATCCCTCAGGTTTATTCTCTAACAGAGGTGTTGAAGACGACCTTCTTTAAAAAATACTATAAATTGAGGTGCCCCAAACATGGGATAAACGATCCTTACTTTTGGTAAGTTCCCAATTTCCCAAAACACACACTCCAAATAAAGACTTACACCATGAAGAAAAAACACAATACTAATACAACCGAAAAGAGAGCGAGAAAAACTATCATTCCCATCAAACTTAGCAATCTCAATCACTATTAAAAGTGACACCACAAATCGAGAATTAAGTGTACAATTGTTGAAGCTAAACAATACATACATGAAAATAAACTATGTTGACAAAGAAAAGAGACCCCATTTCGGCAGATTGTTTTTAAATGTGGCCGATTCCCTTTCTAGAATCGGGCTATTCGACAAGAAACGTTCACTACAAGACATGGGGGGCCCATTTAGTGGGCTTAAAGTAACTCAGAACGAGAGACACACAAAAAAATGAAACCAAGAAACTACCAAGTCCATTAGAGTGAGAGAACGCGCGTAACAAAAAAACCAACGCATAACCCCTTTAGAGGAAAATCAATGCGAAAAAAAATCTCTCAACACTAGACTCTCTCACTCCAAAGGACAAAAAGACTACATGGTGGTTAAGTCTTCATGTAACACCTTTATGTACATATTAAAAATAAAAACAAAACCACAAACAGAGAAAACACAATACACAAAACAACAAGACAATATTAAAAAAACACATACACACAAACAAAACACACAAATCAACAAAAAAATCCACAACACACACAAAATAGAATAAACAACTAACAACAAAATAATATTTTTAAAAATTATATTTTTTAAACACAACGACATATGATAACTCCTTTCTCTCATAACAAAATCAACATAAATATATACTTAAAACGTTAACGGGAGCGCCCTAAGAAAAAACAGTATCAACACAAAAATCTTTATCCAAATAATACATCTAATAGAAAAAACATAACAATAAGAGAAAATCCACTCGCAAAAGCAGATAAAATATAAACATAAAAACAGATAATCGTAACAAAAAACACACATTCCACAACACACCACACATGAGTAACCCCCAAAACCAACCCTCCCATATATTTCGAAAAGAGTGAACTTCCGCGCCAAACAGCGTTACATATTTATATAAAACGAGCGCGATAACTGGAGCGAGAACATAAAAGCGCCATTAAAAACGCCGCTTTTTTTTAGACCCCTGAGGAAAGCATGTCCCCCGTCAAAAAAGAGAACCCAGTTGTTTTCCTACAACGGTGGTTCAAAATCTCAATTTTCTCCATGGGCATGGAAATTAAAGCCTTCCAATATCCCAGTGCCATCCATGGGGTTTTTTTTAGAATACCTTTGTAACAATAACCCTGGATTTTCGTTTGTTGTACAATAAGTGGGTTAAAAAAAAAAAACGTGGGGTTCACCATTCATTTATTTTGGTTCTAAAATACAGAGAAATCTTTTACAATGAAGATCATTGGTTTCTTTTTTTTTAGTCAATACCAAAAAGGGTTTTCCAAAAGAACAATTCGACCACTCACACAGCCCAAATGACAACATAGCTCTTTTAAATTGTTAGTAAAACCAAAACGGGTCATTATTTTTAAGGGGGGGAAAGATGTCCATATAATAAAAATCTTTTTAAAGAAACGTCTGTTCAAATGAAGTCACGGAAATTTAATACGGATAAAGTTTTTGACAATGACGGATAACAATTTTAAAAGGGGGAAGCTTTTTTTTAATATTTATTATATTAACTAACAAGGGTCTGTTTAGATGTCATATCAGTTTCAAATCAAACTTTTAGAGTAGGGGACTTATTGCAAGTTATAAAATATAACCTTTTTAGGTGACATTCAATGGAATATAAAACTACATACGACTAATAAGTGCAATAACAAATTTTTAAAGGGGAAGTTTAATTATTATAATTAACTACAAGTGGGGTCTTTTAGGATGTCCCATTTCATGTTTCAAAACCCTGAAATTAGGGTATTATTTGCAATTTTAAGGACCACCTTTGTGAAACTTCAGGCATTTAAAACTAACATACGGAAACCCTATATTGCCCAAACACCTCTCATAGATTTTATCTGAGTAAGAGAAGACTTAGGAATATTCTGGAAATTTCCCTTTTTTATCAATTAGTATTTAAAAGTCCCCCCGTGAAAGTTTGATTCCCCCTCATGGAAATAGAAATTTATAAAGCTTATTAAATTCTTATAAAACACGATGCTCGAAGTAATGGATGCGTAACAAAGGAGTTTTTTGTTGATTACCCCCCGCGAGGGTATCGCGAAACCAACCATAAAAGCAAGGGGTGGAAAGTGGGAAGGTAGAATAAACACGAAGAACGTACAGACAATGTCCATACCGTGGATAGAGTATCCAAAGCCTTCATTAATTTTAGGAGGCCATGTCCCGGGAAGAAACCAAATTGTCAACTAACGAGTACAGAGAAACAATAAATAAAAATCAAGAAATTCGACGATACCATTTTAAAAAGTAACAATAAATTCGTTAATATTCTCTTGGGTGTTACTATTTCCCCTTCCCACGATGGGGGAAGGGAAGATCATGTATGTTATTTTTAAGTATGCATATTCCATTTGAGAAGAAATACCAAGGGGAACGTGATTGTTTAGATAGAATTTTTGTATTCCTACTACGTTAGAAGATATCTTGTTTTTTTTTTTTGATTCATGATAAATTGTTTATAATTCACAATTAATGCCACTTGTCCCCCTCTATCACCACGGAGTCAAACCGACTAAAGGCTTGATTAGTAAAAAGGTAGAAATAAGTTTGGAAAAAACGTAGAAATATTTGATAAAGACGTACACATAGGTATGATGATACCTTTAGATAGTCAGTATCCTGCAGGAAGAAATATTTACATCCGAGACTCAGTTGACTTAGGTATTATCATTTCGGCTATTTAGAGGGAATAATTGTGACATCCGAGACTTAGTTAACCTAAGTGTTTCAATTTATATCATCACTATCTTATAAGGAGAAATACGCTCATCAGGGACTTAATTGACTTTGGTGTTACGGTTTCGAATTAATTGTGTACTTCGAACATTTGGGCTTTGCACATCAAGTCTTCTTAATGCGGCTTGCAAGAAATCTATGAATCTACTCAATAAAGGATTGCTGGTTCAGGGGGAAGCTAAGACAACTTCCAAAAAGAGAGTATCGAGACAGACTACAGATTGCTGACATGGACAGAATGACTTTGTCATTTTTGGTTTGAACACTTTCAGGTCCTGTCTCATACATAATCTTGTGAATATATTATTATGTAGTGTATCTTTAAGTGTTAAGTGTCAATGTATAAATTTTTCATGAGTTTTTTTGTTAAACTCAAAATCTTTCAAAATTATTATACCTGACACTTACACACACCCTCATAATTTGAGGGGGAGCATTAATATGTTCCCTAATCGGCTTGTGCATAATCGGCACATTTTTCTCCCAGTTTTCTAACATATTTGAATCATTTGATATATAAATTATCAAAAGGTTTGAAACTTTTGATAAGGGGAAAAAATGTGATTAAAATATAAAAACATAGAAAAATGTAATTTTATGAACTCATGTGTGTACTCCATCCTACATGTGCTAAACACTTTCGAATATCGATGCACATTTTGAGGGGGAGTGTTTCTGAAAATCCACGGGACTTCTAAGGTTTTCACAAGTACCTTGATTAAGGTTTTCAAATGGTTTTATGGCAAGGAGAACAGTACCAAAAGACCGACCATGCACTTAATTTTATCGGAGTTATAAGGTTGGTAAGGTTAGGTATTCGTTCCCATGATCCAGCCAGAACCGGAGGGATCTACCTAGGGACAATCCACTAGTTAGTGTAGAAGTCCTTAGGTATGATATAAAAAGGAGTAAAAGTGAGAATAAGGGAATAGTGTCGACTGAGATGGAGCTAGTACTAGAACAAACCCAAAAAGGTACTAGTCATGAAGTCTCGGTAAGCACTGAAGGGGTAGAAGAATGAAAAATAATTGTACGGATAAAGGGTGAAAAGAAAGAAGCCCTACATACACCTAGGCAGAAACCGGGTCAATACATCTGCTATCAGAATCACAATGATGATTGCTGACATTGAAGACTGACATCATGGACCCAGTGATGCAATGCACAACCCTCCCTAGCCACTCAGAATCTCTCAAAATATTGATGTTTCACTTCTCACAGAGACTAAACATGTTATCTATTAACTTTCTTACTCTGAGTTAGTTGGTATTGAAAAGGTGACAGACAGCTCCAGCCTCCAACCACTAAAACCAAAACGCACTATTGAGTCTAGAACCAAGAGATTATTAATAAATCTCGTTAGGACACGAATACAAGTTATACATGCTTATCACATACTGTGATAAAAAGTAAGATCTTAAGAGTCCTACGCATTATCCTCGTGGTATTGCCAAAACATCTGAGTGATACGAATGTACTCACAATGAAGATGGAAATCCTGCTAGAGCCAACATCAAACAAGCTCTAGGTAGGTGACTTGTGAGATCCTTAATGAATCAAACTTGTGACACTGGGCATCGATTCGGTCCAAATTATGAATTGACGGAGGATGAATTTTGATAAAAGCTTAAAACTCTAGATGTGTTACAAAAAAACACTTTTACTAGTGACACGTCGATTGATTTTCAAATCAGTTTTCTCTTCAATCGGTGAGATAGTAACTCACTGATTCACTCTTACCATTCTATTAGTAGCAATACTATTAGTGAGGTAGCCTGCTTTGAGGTGTCCGGTAAAGAGATACTAGCAAGTACAGTGAATCTAATGCATCTGCGTTAGATGATCTAATACTTTGAGCTGGAAACCCTGTCAAGGAGGTTCTTATAATGAATCTACCTGATCACAGGTAGAACCTACAACCTCTATCCATGATGGCTAGAACTCTAACCGCACAGTTGGAAGCTTTATTGTGGCGGCTAGAACTCTAACTGTGGCGGTTGGTACATGTTGTCACCCGACTTCGCTTTTGAAAACCAACTTTCCGGACCTAATATTTTACCAAACATTCCAGAAGTCATCAAAGCAATATATCACTTTATTTTCATTAATATTCGTATTCTAAATGACACACGAAAGCATACCTTACGGGGTTTTCCAAACACCCATTTTGACCCACTTTCAAATACAATCCTTAAACAACATACCTAACCATTTGTTCGATATAAACGACCTGAACTTGACACTTCAAAACGAAATTTACAAATCATTTTACGACACTTGGAGGTTCAATTTTTACTTGAGGTTGACATCTAATACTAACATGATATGCGTATTCCAACACTTCCAATTTTAGAGCTTCTAAATTCTAGACCTTCATCAAGGTATTACCTTCAACATATAAGCACTTACAAAATGGTTAAACACTAAAACGTAATCGAAACGCTTAGTAAGTAACCCGCAATAATATATTACCATACATGACATAATCAAATGCATACATACATATCATGACTATTCAACTTATCATTCAATTATTCATTTGCATACACATCAACTATCTATCAATCACTATCAACAAGCATCTTAACCACATCAATATACAATAACACAATCATAAAAAATCATAGCCGTCTACATACCTTGATTAGTCCATGACAAAACCAATAACTCATGCTAATTAGACCTTAACTAGCCTAGTTTCCACACCTCTTTTAAGTAATCCATTCCACACTTAATAATTACTTATCAATCAACATACATAATACAATTGACCATACACATATCATAACATATTATAACTTGGTCACTTACCTTGAATCCAAGCTATCATTACTAAAAATTTGTCATCATTTTCCTTGTGTAACTCCTAAGCCATAATTATGCCAAACATATTAACACATATATTTTACATAATATTCAAGGTGTCTAAACTCACCCATAATCATAACCAAACCCATCTTTATTATTATATGATCATTTTCCAAAATTACTAATTTACACTTAACTCATTAGATAATCTTAACCCATTATCATAAATACCCTAATTCTCAATTTAAAATAAGAATTACCCAAAGCCCCTAATCTTGGTACATAAAACCTAACTTACCAAATCCTTAATTTAACTTAAGATATGATTACTTACTTTTTGGTATCATTGCTAGGATTTAATCCCTTGATATATGGATGTGATAAGTTGTTTTCCAATGAGGGAGGGGGTGGAGTATTTAAATTTAAAATTTAACATACGACAAAGATCCTCTACAAGGTTGATGATTTACCTAGCTGCTTCTTCAGATTCGAGACACATACAACACCTCTTTAAAAAATCTTAAAATAACCATGTTCGAATATGGATTAAATAATTAAAGGTAGTTATGACTTTGGTCACTTAGGGACGAAGCCTGTGGGGTCCCCTCAGAGGGAGCCGTCTTGTATCGAGCGTTAGTAGGAGGTTGGTTATTGGTGAGCCATAGAATGAGGCGGGGGGTTATGCGTAGAGAAAACAGTCGATAGAACTCATATGGTAGTACACATCGGGTATAGGTGAGCATTGAGCTGAGGATTGATATCTATTGAAGTTTAGCGCCGGGCTGACTAACCAATCACATAAAGCATTTCAAAGTATAAAGTCATAGTCAAACTTGTTTAACGGCACACTCACAACAAAATACCTAAAACACGGTTGTAGAGTGTTAAAAATCTACCCCCTTATTTAGATTTCTTCTCTAAAATCTTATTTGCTTAATGCTTGCGACCATTCGTAAACTTTTCTACCTATCAGGTTCACATCATAGCCATCATGACAAATACTATCCATTCAATTGCTATATATCATTTAGATTAACCATTATGATTAAACTAAGTCATACTCAAATTACCAAATTACATTATTTCCACTTAAACTTTACAAAATTTCAAGTATTATTAATGAAACCGCGTCACTAGTATCATATCACATTATAGAAATTCTCCATTTTACTTAACGTTCTACTAAATAACACTCTACATCATAAACTTATCTAAAATTTCCAACAATGACGACTTGTCATTTGGAAAAATTACAAATTTGACTTTAAATAAGTCAAATTTTGACACTCTTTCCACACCATTTACCAATGCACTATTATGACCTAAAGTCATATACCGGTCAATCTCGCATTCTACTTAATACAAACACGTATTTTCTTAGGACTATCTTTATTCACGTTAAATCTCATACTTTTAAAAATTGGTAACTTCTTTTCAATTTTAACAAGTACCTTCTAAAAGGCATTATCAAACCCAATTATATGCATTACTAAGGCAATTTCCTTTCAAATTTCAGGAACTATCTACCTGATTATCTTCTCAACTTAATGCACAACTTCATTCTAAACATCTATCTGAAGGTTTCACATACAACCTAGTGCCCTTAAAAATATACATTCACATCTAATCTCATACTTACGACGTCTATCTTGATTTAGTTTTCATTTTCTATTTCTCTAGCCGTACTCATGTCACATCAGATACACAAGCCTACTAATTTAGAATTCGTTATTTACATAAAAAGGTGTCCTAATCTATGTAAGTAAGGATTATAACTTATGGTTCGGCAATTTATAATTTTTTTATTTTAATGAAAGGGTTAATTTCATATATACCCAATTAAAACCTCTAAATGTCATATTTACCCAATTAAAAGCTAAAATGTCATATATACCCAATTTTAATATCATATTTGTCATATCTACCCATTTTGTTACTAAACCAATTAAAATTAAATTTATATTATTAAATACCCATTATATCCTTAACACAAACATAAAGTCTTCACAGATTCACAGACACCGTTGATATAAAAAAAACTACTCAATGAACAAGTAAATGCAAGGAATCATGTCTAACTCCATCAACAGTGCTGCAATTTTTTTTATTTTCATGTTTTGTTAAAAAAATGATTTCTCTATTAAACAATTAAGGAACAACTAAATAAACCGCATGAGGCAATTTAGATACAATTTAAATACCAGCGTATGTTGATTGCTAATGATTTATAAATTGAATGTAGGGCTTGGAGGAACAAGAATTAGGATTGCACTATGTTTTGTTTACGTGGAAGTCTCTTTAGTAACATGTTACTGTTTCTTGGATATGAAGATCAACAAAAAGCAACACATTAACCACTAATTAAGAAGGGTAAATTAGTCAGAACATTTTTCATTGATAATATTTAAGAGTTTATAAGGATTAAATTTGTATTTTGGATAAATATGACAAATTTTGTATTTAAATTGGGTATATATGATATTTTGATTTTTACTACTCATATATTAAATTGACATTTAAAGGTACTCTCATCTACATTGGGTTATATATGAAAATTAACCCTTGCATTAAGTGGCGTTCTGCTAAAAAATAGAAACTTCTATAACTAAGTACATATATACATATAAGTGTACAAGGAAAGTGTCGTCGAGGGTGTCATATGACGAAAAGACTCTAATAGATGGATACAAATCGGGGGGTGGGGAGGAAAGAGGTGAGGAAAAAATATATTGGATTAACAAGACCAATGTCGTAACTTACTAATAAGTGGTAAAGTTCCCAAAAATAGAATCTTTGAAAATATAGAATGTTTCCTTAAAATAGAAAGTTTCAAAGGTAGTAGACTTAATTTAATGAGGAAGAAATATTTAGTTCTAATCGCTTAATAGATAAGGATTTGGGGCGTAGGTGTGGATCCCATAGCATGTTTCTTTACATACATATTATATATATGTTGTGATTATCGAAAGAGTCGACGATACTCTGTTATTTCTCTAATTACGTGATATAATTCTAGGTCGCGGTCGAGTTATTTGTTGAGACACCGTGGTTATGAATTGTTGAATGTTGCTTAGTGATTATTGGTTGTTGGTCATCGTCTTCGATCAAGGTGAGTTCATAGCCTCGCTTTTGAACTGTTTTTCAATGTTTTATAAACCCGTGAGGGGGAGACATGCATGTTTTGAAAAGTGAACACAAGTTGTTTTTATATGCACTTGTTGTTATTGTATTGAAAAGTAGAACACAAGTAGTTTTATACGTACTTGTTGTTGCTTGTTTTATAAATTAAACATAAGCAGTTTTATACGTGTTTGATGTTGTTTGTTTGCGAAAATGGAACACAAGTGTTTTTGATATGATAATATAATTTCATTGCCATGAGTATATGCCTTTTGCTGTGTGACCGTTAATTACCAAGGAGGTAAACGTTGAATGCATTAAATAGATCTATTGGGTTTGACAACCCTGTCCGGGGTCTGAATCCGATGGTGAACACCCTGTAACGGACATTCTGTATTGAGTCTAGGGGTAGGGGCATACTACCCAGTCAGTTAATTATCTATAATGATAATTGTGTTAAGGTTCGGTACACGGGCTCATGCAGGTTGGAAATGTGGTGTGGCTTGCCTAGCTAGCAAGTCATACGTGTTTTTGTGGAACCAAACTGCGTTCTAAGGTTATAAATGCTTTGTGGAACCAAATATATGTTCTAATTATTACCTTAAAACTCTATGAATTCACTTAACCATTGTGTTAACGTTTTTAAGCATGTATCTCAGGTTTAGGTGCTTATGACGGCTTGGATGGGACGAAGCGTAGATATCAAGGATTGGAACTCGGTAAAATTTTATACATTTGATAAAGAAGTTTTTAAGAAAACGAGTCGTGTTGTGACACATTAGAAATATATTTCCAAACCTGGTTTGGGACCTTGCAACTCTGGTCTTTTTAAATAAATCGAATGTGATTTTGTTTATGAACGTCTCTCTCGAAGTCGTTTACTGTGACTCGTGTGCATGTATTATGAAGTAGCACCCCAAAGTGGTTATTCCACTGCATTATAAATTTGAGGGTGTTACAAAATGGTACCAGAGCACTGGCTATAGCGAACTAAGTCGTTTTCAAAAACCTGGACTATAACCGTTTTGAAAAAAAAAATTATGAGTCATTCATCGCTGTCCAATATCCGCGCGCGCGTTGTTCCCGATCCTTAGATGCCTTGTGTGATGCTTTTAATTGCATTCTATGTGCGTAACAAGGTGGGTAGCACTTGGTATGCGGTATGTGCTATTTTACACATACCTTTTACCTTGTAAAACAGACCCAAAAGACCAAAAACATGTAAAAATGCCAAATATATGCTTGTTTTTGTGTTTGTGTATGTGCAGGTACGGATATTAAAGAAATGGACATAATTAAAGCAAAAACGGACAAAGCCGAACACGAGAAGAGAAGAGTGCATAAGAGTCGGGAATTATCAAGCTATGGTCAACAAAAGTCAACCTTCAACCATGGTCAACCCATAAAATGACAAAACCCTTGAAAATACCTAAAATACCCTTAATGATAACACAAATTCACCAAAAGTCCCAAAAACCCTAACACCGTTAGTCCATAACTAACGGTCGTTAAGTGTATAATTTTTACCTTTATAAATCCATTTCCGAGCCCAAAACTTTTTTAGGCCAAGTCAACCTGTTTAAAAACCAGGTCAAACAAAAATTATAAGAAGAAAAGGGCGCGGGAAAACCCTTTTTACTGTTCACCATCGTTCCCACATTTACCCTGCTCTAATTAACCTTCTTTAAGTAGAAGTTATCCCTTCTAGAAGCTAAGGCTGACACATCTGACACTCAGGTGTCCACGTTGGCAATCCCAACGCCTCTGATTGGCTAAGTATGCGTGTAGAGCTTTCAACGGGTGAGATCAAGTAGCTAGAAAGCAGTTATTGATGAAGGGTTGAGATGAGAAGAGAGGGGAGCGTCCTTGGATCTAGAATCATCTTTTGAAGCATATAAAAGGAGAGCTTAATCACACAAAAAGGGTATCTAGGAGTAGGAGTAGGTGTAGCTTAGTATAGCTTATTGCTTATTTTTCCAGCTTATTATGTTTTCAACATTGTAATTTCCTTTTCAAGTCATGTAATTTTAAGTTTTATTAGTAAAATTTCATTTCCTTTCAATTCTGTCTTTTAAATTCTGTTTTTACATAATTGCATTTTGGTTAAATCAAGCTTTTTAAAGTCATTTAAATAAGCTCATAAGCTTTTCTACTTATAAGCTACTACTTACTCACTTAAGCTCAGCTGAAAGCTTAAAGTGAATAAGGTTTCCATTTACACAGTCTTAAAGTTCATTGAATAAGCCCATTTGGAAGATAAGCCAATCTGGGAAGGGCTTATGGGGGCTTATTCTTAGCTTATTACTTAAGCTTGCTAGTAGATTAAGCTCAAGTGAGCATTCACCTCTGTTCAGCTGAGGTGTGAGGTACACTTCTCTTTATTTTACCTTACTGTCATTTAATTTTCTAGCTGTTCAGATTATTGTTAGCTTATATCTTCTTATTGCCATCTTATTATAGTTTAAATTTGCTTAATCCTGCTTATTATGTTTGATTTCTGTCTGATATAGTTACTTAATAGCTTAGAATTTAGTTTGCAAGTTATTTTCATAAAACTGTCATAAAAACCCAAAAATAGTAGCATTAGCTTATAGTTTATGATTTCTGCTTATTTAGCTGTTTAAATATGTTCATTAGGTTTATAATAAGCTTTCTAATATCTGGTACCTGAGTTTTAAGCTGTATCTCTTGATTTTATAAGCTGAATATGTGTTTGAGATTTTTAAAGGGGTGTTTGGGTCAAGCAGTACTAACTCAAGTTAGTACTGCTTGAGACCATTTGGTCCTTTGGATTCATTTTAAATATCATACTGAGGTTTATAAGTTTAGGATTTAAGAGTTTTGTTAGGCTTAATTAAGTTTTCAAAAGTTTATAAGTGGTTAGTTGAATCTGTGGCCATAAGTTTAGTTTCATGTGTTTTTTTTAGCTCAAGCTTGTTCTAGCTGTTTTAGTTACTCATTTTAATCTCTCTAGGAGTTTAAATGTTGTTGAAAACTAGTCCTTAGGCCTGCATCAATTGGTTTTAAGGTTTGTTCATTTTAAGTGTCAAATGCATCAGCTAGCATAAATAGGTTTTAGCCATTCTTAAGCTGAAAAATAAGCTAGTTAGGGTTAGAGTTAGCTAATGAAATTTGTTGCACAAGTAGATTATAGGCCAATTTAGATCTATTAGGGCTTATTTTAAGTTTAAAAGCTTATTTACATATCTGTTTTTAGGGCTGCATAAGTAGATTTAGCATTTTAGTCAAAAAATAGATAATCAGCATAAGTAGCTTTTTTCATTTACTTATTTGATTTTCAAAATACTTTTTGATTGTTGTTTTAAGTAGCTTTTTGGATATGCTTTTTAGTAGTATAAGTCATTTAGCCATAAGGATCCATTAGCTTATTTAGAAATTAGCTCAAAGTTAGCTATTTGGCTTGTTTGGTATGCAGTTTTCTTATAAGAGCTTATTTGAAATCCTCAGCTTTTGGTTTGCTTCTTTGTGCTTATTTCTAGTCTAGAGTAGCTTACTAAGTTAGTCTTTGCTTATTTTGTTAATGTCCTCTGCTTATTAAGTCATTTAGTTGGAGCAGCATTAAAAATTAAAGCTAGCAGTACTAACTCTAAGTTAGTACTGCTGTGCTTATTTGAGCTCATTCTTGCTTGTGTTATTTGCTCATTTCTTTTCATATTAGCTCATTAGGTTAGGTTTAGTTTAGAAGTTGCTTATTTTGCTAGGTCATAGCTTATTTTAGCCTCTTAGTTGCTTAAGTTTTCATAAAAGTTCAAAAAGAAGTTTTATATAATCTGTTAGCTTTTCAGCTGATTTCTAGCTTATTTAGAGAGTTTCAAAAATAGTTGCTTTTATTAAAATTGATAGTTTTCAGCTTTTCTACAATTTTGCTTTTTAGGTTTTTGCAAAATAAAAAAAAGGGGAAGAAGGGAAATCGTGGGTGAGCAAGGCTCGAACCCACGACCTCAACCTTCCTCAACCCTTTTATAAACCTCACAACACACACACTCAACCAACGCGCCCTGGGGACTTTTTCATTCTTTCTTTGCAAAATTAATTTCTTATACACATTTTAGGCATTTTAGTATAATAAGTTGTTTTGGCTTATTTCTCAGCTTATTCAATAAGCTGTTTTCAAGATCTGCGTTTGAGTCGATGTGGGCTGACGCCGTCATGAAACGATGTGACGTCGTAACTTGATGAGTTATGACGGCGTTGTGTATAGCTTGTGACGCTGTCTCCAGGCTCTGTGAGCACAAATCTTTAAGAGTCTTGGTGTTGGTTTGTAATCTCGTCCGTTTCTTCTCCAAATGAGCCCAAGTCACGTGTAATTCATCTAAATGTCTTCCAAATGAGAAATACCTAAAACGGAATGATTTCATTAGAAAAGTTATGCTGATAAGAGGAGGAAGCCTCTAGAGTTTAGTGTAGGTGACTATGTCTTGCTCAAAGTGTCGCGTTGGAAAGGTGTGATATGCTTTGGGAAGAAAGGGAAGTTAGCACATAGGTTTGTTGGACCATTTGAGATTATTGAGAAAGTAGGCCCTGTGGCCTATCGGTTAGATTTGCCTGAGGAATTGAATGGTGTTCATGACATGTTCCACGTGTCGAACCTTAAGAAGTGTTTGGCTGATCCAACACTTAAAGTGCCTTTGGATGAGATTCGAGTTGATGCTAAGTTGAATTTTATGGAAGGGCCTGTGGAAATTTTGGAAAGATAGTTTAAGAAGTTGAAGTGTAGTAAGATTGCCATCGTCAGGGTTTGGTGGAATACGAAATGTGGCCCTGAGTTCACGTGGGAACGTGAAGATCAAATGAATTGAAGTACCCACATTTGTTTAGTAATGTTAGTAGTTGAATTTCAGAGACAAAATTCTTTTAAGGGGGATAGAATGTAACCTTTGCCCTTTTTGTGTTCTGAATATTTCATTAATAGTCATTTGACTATTTGACTTTTGTTAGTTTATTCAGATTTTGTACCATGTTAATGGTGGTGATTTTATGAGATATGTAATGATTTGAGGTTTATTCTGATTAATAATCCCTTTTGGAAGGTATTATTGTGTTATTTGTATTCCGGGTGGTTCGACCCATGAATTTTGAGAAATGCCGAAAAACAAGTCCGACACGTCCGTTAATGTCCAGGTGAGTTTTGAAAAGGTTTAAAGTGTAAATATGTCATGTAAATACTCTAGGTTAATGGAAATGTATTTTTAAGGCGAATAAAAAAGCTAATTAACTTTGGGGTAAATTTTACGGTTGAGTTTTACGAGTATTTAAGTGATCCCGACACGAAAAGAAAGACCCGAGACAAAAGAAAAGACCCGAGACCCCAGAGAGATGCTAGGCCGGTCCATTGATGAGTTAAGGGGACAATGTGGCTTAAATTTATGTGCTAATATGTCCCGAAAGTGTACCATTATAACTCCACTATGATCATTATTAATTCATTATGCACTTCAAAAAAAACACTACATAAAGTGGCGAGTGTGTAAGTATGTGAGAGTGTGTTTGGTCTACCAGCCCCTAAACCCACCACCATCCACCTAAACTTATTCCAACGTTTAGATCAAAATCGTGTTATTCCTGGTTGATACAGTTTGTGTATAACATTTACACAACGTTTGGGTAGTCTGGTTCTGTCAGAAATCTACAATTTAAAGATTTTCTTGTAAGTTTTTCAATGATTTAAATTTGGTTTTCCTTTTGGGTTTTATTTGAGTGAATAGATTGTTAATTGTACAAGTTGATTTATTGTGAAATTAATTTTTTAGAACGTAAATGATGATGTAAGGTGTGTTTGGCGTTCGTGTGGTAAAAAAAGAGAAAAATGGGGTTTTTGTAGAGTTGATGCGTTACGTGATGGTGAATATATATGATACAAGAATGCTTATTTTTATATTAGCTTGTGTAGCACATTTCAGGCTTAATTTTAAGCTATTTCTTGGCTTAATTGGGCTAATAAGCCACTGTATGTTTTCTCACAATCACTATGTAAAGTGGATTTTATTATTTTGGTGATTATCGCGTATGTTGTAAGGACTATTTTTGAGCTTATAGTGAGCATACCAAAAGCCAATACGTAGCTTAATAGCTTATTTTAAAGCTTATTAAACGTTAGTGGAGTTTAAGGTGATCTCACGGCCCAATAAATCTATTTGAGCCGCGGCTCAATGGAAGGGCTTATTATGGTCCGGATTATTTTTACATATAAGTATATACTTATATATGTAAATGGACCTTGGTTTTGGACTTGGATTATATTTTAAACTTATAAATATCCTAATGGACCCTTGTTGGGCCTTAAGACCCAATAAGCAATATTTTGTCATTTGGAGTGTTTTGATAAATTTTGAAGGTGGAAATGCATTTACGAAGTGATATTGAAAGACATTTTGAAGGAAAATTGTTGGTAAGTGTTAAAGATTGGAATTTTGGAATTTTGTCGAAAAATGTGGTTTTAAACCTTGGAAAACGTTGTATAAACGTATGGGTCATGTCGAAATTTCGTTAAAAGTTTATACTTAGAAATTTTCTTAAAAACATGATTTTTGATTTTAAATAATAAAATAATATTTAATTATTTTATTTATTTAATAAATTCACTAAAAGACGAAAATTATAATTTTTCTCAAAACTTCTCCATTGAGTTTATTATGAGTAAACGTTTCATTTTCAACCATATAATGATTATTTTGAAGTGTCTAAGGTTTACCGAATGGACTTGTCGAGATATATTTATAATTATTAATTATAAATATTTATTTATATTACTTATCTATTTTCTCTAAATAGTATAAGTATGTATTATCTGGGAATGAGATTGATATGATTGTAGAGTTAAGTTGTCAACCATCACACCACTAAAACTATTTTTGGAAATCGTACAACGCGTCTAAACTATATGCATCAAACGTGAAGATTGTTTTGGAATTGAATGATTAAATTGGGACATTAACTGGACTAGGTCGTGTGCGGGCGTCGTTGCATTTGCTTGTGTGATTGAGATTGGGTAGCTAAAGACTCGCTTGAGGTGAGTTCTCGTAGCCCCACTTTTTACTGGTTTTTCCGTTGGGGGAAAATGATAATCAAATGTGTTTTGAAATGTTTTGAATTGATTTGTGCGAAATGTGGATGGTTTTTGGACAATTATTGTGCTCATGACTTGTCAATGTGAATATTCTGTGATGTAATGAATTTATTAGCGGAAGTGTAACACAACCCAGGTTTTGTATTTATTTGGAGCTATGGTACGCCTACCCAGGTTTGCGTGTGGTCCTGCCCTAATTTTAGTGCTCCAGCTAGTAGGCCCTGTAAATGACATATGGTTATTGATTAGCGGTGATGCTAAGGTTGTTTGCATATATTCACTGTCATATAGCACTATTGTCCACTGTTGAAATATTGGCACAACTTTTGGGTTTAAGGTCAAACCTACGAGCTCGCCAACATTATTGTTGACGTTTTCGAGTATCATTTTCAGGTGAAGTGAAAGAAGAGTAGTTTGGTGATTGATAACTTAGAAGTATCCCGTGTGGAATTTCGTTTGAAGTCTTGCTTGCTTGCTGTTTGATTTTAGTATTTGGATGTTTTGGCTTAAGTTTGGATTATGATCCCCTGCGAGGGCATTAGAATAATTGTAAGAGATTTTGGATTATAGTTGCGATTTGGGACATCACTTGAGTTTGTTCAAGGTTGATGGTCTTCATAGCACTTGGAGTTTATGCAATGTAGTTTTCTTTATTTTGTATCTTGTGTTATGATTGATCATTATGTTGCATTCCCGAGTTTTCGCCATTGTCGGGGTGTGATAGATCCTGCTGGAAGGCGCTCAAGCCAATTGCTAGCTTGATCGCGAAGGTAAAATTGAAATAAACACAAGCGCGTTCTTTCCCTATTGCCACCGTCAAGGTCAAGTGAGTCCACAAGTTTAAGAAAATCCTTGAGGTGTTGGTTTGGATCCTCGGACCGAAGTCCGTGGAATGAGCATCCGTTTTGCACCAACCGGATGGTGTCGGATCGAAGAGGTACCACATAGTTTCCTACGGGATGCTCAATGTATTTCCGAT
The DNA here is from genome assembly GCA_026074375.1 of Tanacetum coccineum. Lineage (NCBI taxonomy): Eukaryota > Viridiplantae > Streptophyta > Magnoliopsida > Asterales > Asteraceae > Tanacetum > Tanacetum coccineum. The sequence continues at coordinate 49,606 of BQNB010015694.1, read as the reverse complement.
AGCCCTCGGTGACTTGGTTTTTATTTGAAGTATCTCCTAAGTAGGTACGGATAGATTCTCGACTCCATGGTGGTAGACGAATAATTGTTACGAAAACAATAGCACTAAAAAAAGATAGACTATAAGAAAGCAAAATGCGAATTAAGTCTCTACTTGAAAGGATTAAAGCGAGTAAACTAAGCAAACAAGATCTAAACCTAACAAATTCCATCCCCCGCAAGCGCGCGCCAAAACTTGATGCGGTCATCGTAGGACTTCTACCCGAAGTTTTACAACTCCCTAGGCAGAGTACCTAACCGTTGTAGTAGTAGTATAGGCAAGACTCGGGGGTTGTTATAATGCGTTCACTTCGAGGAATAGATTGGGAATCTTGTTCACGTCTAAAACAAATTCTAAGGGTTGCAATAGATTAATTTTTGTATTTTTATGTTTTATGGAAAGCAAGTAAATCATATAATTGAGAGATTGGATTTTGGTTTTTAGCTATTAAACTAAGTGATAATCCAAACTAATGTGTGCTAACAATAAGATAAAAGACTCAATTCATTTAATCATGTATTACTCCCTAGATTGCTTCTCTTAGTGTTGTTGCCTTGTCACACTTGTGATGATCTGTGTAATTATTTCCTAAGTCATGAACGAATTACACGAACCCGCCGTCTACTTAGCATTCCGTTAGAGCAACGCACAAGCAAGGTAGTATGAAGACTATTACAAGGCCCCTAAGGGTACACTAAGTGCATGTGAAATATATTAAGAGTGGATCAACCATATTAAGGGGCAAGGTAGTATGAAGACTGTTACCTGATGGTATCCTTTCTACACAATCATGTTTTCCTAGACATATCAACAGCGATACAGACAAAAGCTGGTTTTCTAAGACCTAACATGCACATCCATCACAAGAAGCAACATCACTAAGATCTACATTCTTGGTTTCATACAATCATAAATAAACACAATAGGAGGTTTAGCCAAGCATGTTAAAGATAAAGCAAGAACAATAAATAATCACACAACAAGACATATTGAATGATTAAGTAAACCTTACTTGATTAAAACATGAGTTGGAGGAAGTACAATAGGGTTTTTAGGCCCTAAAATCGTCCCTAATAGCTGCTAAACGAACTAGGGTTCGTACCCTCTTTTTATTCTAAAGTTACACACTCAAAACCCTAAATTCGGGTTTGTATATATAGGAAAATCGCTGTGACGGCGTTGCGTTTTAGTCTTGACGCCGTCATGATAGAGAATATTCTAGATAATGGGCTGGATCGTGTACTCTGACGCCGTCGTGAGATCCAGTGACGCCGTCTTGGTCTTCTCCAAATGAGCCCAAGTCACGTGTAATTCTTTCAAATGTCTTCCAAATGCAAAATACCTAAAAGGAACGATTAAGTACATATTTTGGGCATAAATGCACGATTTAAGGGGTTAAACGACCTCGAAAAAGTGTATAAAATGACACATCATCAATAGATAAGAGGCTTAAAAGCTACAACCCATAACATATTGCTAAAACCAGGATCTGCACTTCACAAGCTACAACCCATAACATATTGCTAAAACTGGGATCTGCACTTCACAAGCTACATACAACCTATAACATATTGCTAAAATTGGGATATGCACTTCACAAACAACCACATGCCAAACGCCTTTTTGACAATACATAAACCAATACACAACAACCAAATACTTGCTTATGAAAAAAGTGCTAAATAATCCATAACATTTAACAAAAACCAAAGACTAATATATGTACAATAGTTGTAGGCGTGAAACAAAAAAGAAGTATCATAGCAGTAGTTTAGCACACATCACTGATGTGACATCAGTAGGAAAACAAGTCATGTTAGAAACTTTAAAAGCATTAAAAACAAATTGTTATGGAACATTAAAATATCAATCTTCAATCTTCAAACGTGCACGTTAAGTCATGTTAGAAACTTTGAAAGCATTAAAAACAAACTGTTACTGAACATTAAAATATCAATCTTCAATCTTCAAACGTGCACGTTAAGTCATGTTAGAAACTTTGAAAGCATTAAAAACAAACTGTTACTGAACATTAAAATATCAATCTTCAATCTTTAAATGTGCACGTTCTTGCTCTATCAATCTTTAATCTTCAATCATTCAAACATGCACGTTCTTGCTCCATCAATCTTTAATCATTCAAATGTGCACGTTCTTGCTCCATCAATTCTACATAAAGGAACAACTTTAAAAGAAAGCTCGACTTCCATTATACACTCAAGGCCAGTTTCCATTTGGTGTTTGCATGGTCTGATCTGACCTTGAGTTTCCTGAACTCGTCTGCTCACTTTCCATATCCACTTCAAGAACCATGATATCTTTCTGTCTGAATACCAAGTACGGTTAAACAAAAGAAACTTACCAAACCATCCAATCGAAGAGCAAGAGTAACCTACAGTATTAAAATAGAACATGTAAGAAACCTACTCTTCTTATTAATAAAAAGAGGCAACTAATATGCAAAAGATACAAGTACCGCCGCAATATCCTCAAGATCTTGCTTTGACAAGTCGGGAGCAATTTTAACAAGCAATGGGGGAGGGCCCTCTTCAGCCCACTGTATTTCATCACTAGCTGCTTGAACCTTTAATGAGAGAAAAAAATAGTTATGAATATTTAGCCATTATCTCCCAATTTACAGACAATCAGTCTAAAACAAGCTATTATTGACCAAATTTTAAACCTTCTTGACAAGGTCCTTCAACTGTTTTCTTCCTTGAAGCTGTCGTAGTCCAGGGGTATTCGGTGATGATATATTAATTACCTATAACAAGATATAGTATCCAACAATGTCACATTTGACAGTTGTAGGTGCGATTATTATAAGTAATACACTAATACACACACTTTTTCAAAGAGAAGTAAATACAGTGATACACATGTAGGCCAGTAGGTGTAAGAACAAATAATATAAATAAAGTGAAGAAAAAGGGAAGGTACCAAGTAGTCAGCATACTGGGATAATGTATGCACGCCTTATACATAATCAGCAGCAGCATCTTCACTGCTTTTATTCTTTCCAATATTAACCCCGAGAATTCCTGGACCAGCTTTACCTCCTTGCTTGACTTCATCATTCGATGACGTTGAGGTACTAGACGTTTCAGCTAACTTTCTTTTACCATGTTGTGCACCCAACCTTTTTGCAACTGCAACTATTCCTTCACTATTAAATCCGCACCTGTTTATTAAGGCACTGCCCACAAATAAACAAAAAAGTTAATGATCAATATTTAGGTCTGTAAGCATCAACAGGAAATATCCGATTCTTACCCTTGTTCTCGCAATCTGAAAATACGAGGTTTGGGATTGCCTTCTTGTGGAATAGGAGTTATTGATCCAACTTCTACAAAACCAAACCCTAATGCAAGTAAACCTTCAACAGCTTTTGCATTTTTATCAAAACCTGCAGAGAGCCCTATTGGATTAGAAAACCTCCTTCCCCAAACTTCGAGTCCTAGCACTTGCGGATCCGGCTTTCTTTCTCTAGGGACCCACCCACGATATGCGGCTGTGACAGCTAGACGATGAGCAACCTCTGGATCCAGCAATGCAAAGAACGGATTTACAACTTTTGTTGCGTTGAATAGCCAACCACTGCAAAAATATGTTAAACATTTATATTTTCTTTCAGTAAGTGCAATAACAAGTGACAGAGAAAAAGACAAGCATAAAATATGGCCAGTTTAACCATATATACTTTTTTTGAGGTTTCTCCAACTTGACATATTTTTCTAGACATCCCACATATGTAAGAAAAAAATTAACAGTTCAAAAGAAGACTTCTAATATAACCATAAAAATTATTAATTAAAGTAAAAAGGTTGAATGGTCACATACAAAGGATAAATGAATACTCAAAGATCATGCATTCCCTTACCTGGTTCAAATTGCATTTTATAAGCAAATAGATCTTGATAAGAGGTTAGCAGGTGACCAAATGTTTTCAAGATTGAATAACCATGTCATATGCCATCATCTACACTGTAACATGGACAAAGATACTTCGCCATTAACTGCCATAGTACATTTATGTTTAGTCATGATGTAACTACAGGAATGCAAGTGATGCCACAAAATAAAGACATGTTACATCAGAAGTATTAGTGAATCACGTTTGGAACACTCTTCTTATTTCTTCTACACTTTTACCATATAATGAATTTCCAAAGTATCCATTTAATAAATCTCATATATATGGTACGTGTATGGAACATTAGTTTGGTAAATACACTAAAAAGTGTTTATCTCGAGTAAATTAGTTTGTTATCGAATGGATATTACACTATATGATATGAATGTACGATGGATCCTTTTGGTGATTAGTCTCGGGGCCATACAGTTTCTCAATCAAATTTCACTCCCCTGTTCAAGCTTACTTCTAATTCTTCTTAAATCAGCACAATGGTAACAGATCAATTCATCCCCAAGGTCTAACAGCAATAACTAAAGGCATTTCCAAGGTCTAACAGCAATAATGTAGCACACAAGTTTCATTAGGTAGTTTAGCATCTATACCTACCAGTGTTGCAAAAATCGGCCTAGGCGGCCGATTAATCGGAGCCAAGGCGCTAGGCGGGGATTAACCACCTTGATTTTCACTAATCGGTCTTATTAATCGGTTTGATCAAAAATCGGTCAACATACCGATTAATTGGATACAAATCGGCCAAATCAGGCATAAATTGGCCATATCGGGCACAAATCGACCAAATCAGACAAAAATCAACTAAATCAACTACTCGGTTGAGGATAAAAATAGCCAAATTAGGGATAAATCGGCCAACTCGGACAAAAATTGGATAAATCAGGCAATTCATGCATATATTTTCAAAATTTTATAATTTTATATATAAAAAGTCCAATCCGATTAATCCCCGCCTAACCGATTAATCGCTAGGCGTTACCTGGCCGCTCAGCTAGCGCCTAGCGATTTTTGCATCCTTGTTATTTTTATAGACAATAAATAGATATCAAAATTGTTTTCGTTGAGATTAACTCGTATTATATACACTCAAAAGGATTCTAGCTCGCCTAGCAGATAGAGATTCTCGGAGAAGGAAAAGCGACACTCGACAAGTTTATTGTGAGTATCTTAGACGTGATATGAAGTAACGATCAATTAGTTGGAGAGCATTTTTACAATATATTAACTACGATCGGGTATGAATTTATTTATTTGAAACTAATTTTAGAGTAAATAGGATGAATTGCCTGTTAAAAAAAGGGATGAATTGCCAATTTAGTTTGGTGAATACCTTTTCTATTAATTATTCCTATTTTTATTGGATCATATTAGTCAGTAGTTTTACTTTTGATCATTTTTCTTGCTAGTGAAAAGTAGGAATGATTACTAATAGGTAAAGTGATTTTTTTTCTTTTTTGATTATTTAGATTTTTTACTCGACATTGCGAGCCAACTAATTCCATTAACCTAATAACATAACTCATTCATGTGTGATTATTGTTTGCATAAGTGACTTATAATCTGCGTATTTGTTTATTGGCTATCAATTATTTATTTCAATTTTAGCATACGTGATTAATTTTAGGGTAAAGGTCATTTATAACTAACCTACTTTCTCATTTGTACTGTAATGATCAACTTACTTTTTTGGTACTCTCTACACCCACGTACTTATTTGTTTTGTGACTATGTCACAAATATAACCGGATCTATTTCCATGTTATTTTTATATACATGTGTACTTTAAAAAATGTCACATGTGTAATTCTTGCCTATGAATGTAACAATTGGAATTTCCTTTTGCATCTTTTCCATAACCTCTTTGGACTTCTAACACCAAAGTTATACAACACGATACTACAAAAATGTATCTAAATTAATAGAAAACTAAGAATACACACATTTTTTTTTAAATATGAACGAAACTATGGAAAACAAACACTAACTAAGATACAAACTTACAGAGGAGCAGCAGCAATGGCAAGCATGGGTGGTGTCAAAGGTATTTCCTCACCCGCCCATTTTAATCTCATATTAGAAAACAGTTTCCGAGTAAAAGCAGAAGTGGGTCTAGGGGTTCGGTCAGCTGTCTCGATGGCCACAAGCATTTGTAAAAACCTTGGGTACATTAAAAATTTATGCTTTTTAGTCTTAACATTCGCAATCATCCCTATATTAATGAGATAATACTAGAATATAACTATTAATTAGGGATAGGATACGTAAAGGGTGACTGAGTAGGTATAGTAGGCATGGGTTCTGACATAATTAAAGATTAGAGAAAACAAGGTTTTGATGTGGTACTACGTAATTCTTCTTTATCAGAGGCTCTCTCCAGGCTCTGATACCACTTGATGATTACACAAGACCTGAAAAACGCATAGAGCGTGTGTAATAGTTAGATCTCTCCAATGAGAGTCTAATAGTTATGTTTGACTAATCACATTAATGTTTGACTAATTCTTCCTAACAATCAAGATTAATGTTGATGGAAATCAACATTAATGTTGAAGATATAAATTATGTCCTAGACAATAATTTGAATTAGACAAACATTAAATTGAAGATTCATAGACAATAATTCTTAAATAGCCTAATTGAATTATTTTGTCCTTTTGAAACAATCAGCCCTATTATGTAATAGTTAGTTATCTTTGTTAGTAAGCTAGGTTTCTTGTAACCTCCCAAGATATTAATAAAGAGGTGTAGCGTCTAGGTATATCATGTATCCATCTAATAGTAGACTCTTCCAATGAGAGTCTAGAACCGCATAGAGCGTGTGAATAGTAGTAATCAGTTTCTATATAACATTAGTGTTAGTAATAAAGAAAACCTTATTAAGGTAATTGTTTGCGATTGTGATCTTCATATATCCTCTGTCATTATTATTTCACTACAATTATATCAATACCCTTAGTTCTGCATCCAGATCTTGGATTCTACAATTGGAATCCTGAAGCCTCGTGGACACTTGTATCTAAGGTTTTTATAAGGATTTTCCCTATGTATTCATTTTTCTTGTAATTACTTTATCTAAAAAACACATATATTTTGGGGTTCCACAACGCCCTTCGGATCTAAACCCTGAGGATGTGTATGTATCATTTTGGAGAGTACAAGTAATTTATGCTATACATTCTTGATTTGGAAAAGTTACACGCTCCTTTACAATAATATTGGAGTCGGTCACGTATGATACGATTCCAGCCCTTGACAATGGAACTAGGATACGAGGTCGTATGATTGCGACGGAGCTCAATCTGAACTACGAGCCATAAGAATGGATTGAACTCGAGCCATGCTAATATTGTACTAAAAGAAATTATTCAAACTAACATATATATTACATGAAATATTGTAATAAAGCAGGATCCATTTCATCGCACTGAAAGGACAGATAAGAGCATCTCATAGTCTCTGGCGAGAGTTCAAAGAATTTTAATGGGAACTCATTTAATAGCGATAAGTGCGCTACGTTTAATTGTAAGGCTTAATTGTTGATAATACATAATACCAACTACAGCGCACTCCTATTTGATTATGACAAAAAGGGTAAGAGATGCATGCGGAATCAGGGCGAAAGTTCTCTTCATCATATTAGCTTCAGAGGGAAAGCTTTGTCTGCTTATTTAGTTTAGTTGTCATTAATCAACTAGGGGAAGATTGAATGGGAATTAATTAATACGGTGCTATTTTGGTTTTTCTTGACATTAATACAAAAAGAAGAGGGTGAAGATTTTTGGGAATTATAAATTTAGTTGATATGACAAAACATATTAAAGATGGAAGAAGATACCTACATAGACAAAAAGGCTGTAATAACATAAATGCTAGAATTATAAAGATTAGTCAAACAGTAATTACATGCTCGCAAAAGACAAAAGATCAACAGAATAAACTGCAGTGATTAAAACTGGATCTAATAGTATTTAATGATGAGAGTGAAGACGTGTTCAAATAGATTATATAGATGATTTGAAAACTGGTTAAATAATATAAATAGTATTAATGATGATTCTGAAAGACTGTTAAAAAAGATCTGATCTTATCTTGTCTTGGTAAACCCAACTCCCTCAAATATATAAAGAGGTATGCATCTAGGTTAGAGGGAACCATACATAACTTCTCCAATAGATCTAGAATCAACGCATAGAGCGTTGTGTAATAGTAAGTAGATAGTTATCTTTATCATGTTTGCAAAAGAGAAAAACTTATTAAAATGTTTATTGTGTTCTTCAATTCCGGCTGCAATTTTCATCAATGTTATCATACCCATTGATCCAGATCTTGGATTCTACAATTGGGTATCAGAGCCTCTGGCTCTTACTAGTTTATACGGTTTTCCTATGTATTGTTAATTTTTCTGTAATTTTTAATCTATAAACACACAAATATTTTGGGTTCCACAAGACCCCTTCAAAGATACTAAACAATGGAGGAATGTATGGTTCATTTTGAGGTTCAGTTTATGCTATAATCTTGAACTAGGTAAAAGTACACGCTAACCTTTTAACAAAAATATTTGGTCGGCTAGTATTAAACGATTCACGCTCTTGCACAAATGGACTGCTAGATACTGGTTCGTTTGTATGCGACGTGAGACTCACCCTAGACTATCATTCCATAGTATAGTATGATCAGGCCCATGCTAAATGTCTAAAATAATTATTCAAAGACATATTATTACATGCTATGTTCACATAACCATTTCTATATTCGCACTGAAGGAAGAATTGAACTCTATCTACTAGAGTTCATAGATTTAAGAGACTTAGGTCGAGTAATACTTATAAAAGGGGAAGCTTCAAGTGTGATACATACTTATACCATCCTACAGAGCATCAACATGAGGGAACGTTTACGAGTTGCACAAGACCCTATTAGATGCGATTACAAAAAAGGGAAGAAGATTTCTGTTATGTGCAGCTTATAAATGTGATGACATCATGTTCTACACATTGTTTCTTCATGCAGATTGTTTTTGTAATATCAAATACAGCGGGTCAGATTGCTTTTAGGAAATTACAGAATTGATGATTACAAAACCCATAACCATAAATGAAAGATACGAAGAAACAAAAGGAAAACATTATATGCTAAAGAAGTAAACAAGATCAATATCTAATGTAAGTTCCTAACAATCAAGATTAATGTTGATGGAAATCAACATTAATGTTGAAGATATAAATTAGTCAAACATTAATGTGATTAGTCAAACATTAATGTGATGATTAATGTCAATTAATTAGTTTCCTAATTGTATTATGTTTTCTTTTGAAACAATAAGGACCTATTATGTAATAGTTAGTTATCTTTGTTAGTAAGCTAGGGTTTCTTGTAACCTCCCTTTATTATATAAAAAGGGTAGGCGTCTAGGTTACAGGTATCCATCTTAATAGTAGACTTCTCCAATGAGAGTCTAGAAATGCATAGAGCGTGTGTAATAGTAGTAATAGTTTCTTTATTATGTTTGAATAAAGAAAACCTTATTAGTAATGTTGATTGTGTTCTTCATATTCCGCTGCATATTTTCAATCAATGTTATCATACCCTAGTTGAGTCCAGATCTTGGATTCTACAAAAGCTCGTTTCTAAAACCCGACGGAAAATACTTACTATACTATTATTTGATATTCTCCTTATAAATTATATATTATATAGTGTGTTCGGAGCGTGTCAATAAGTGAGTCCAATTCCATCCCTAATGTCCCTGAATTAACGCACGTATCATCCTTCATGAGCTCGCACAAATGTCAAGAGTTAGCCAAACGTTCCTAATATAGTATACCCAAGGATGTCGATGAAATGTTACGGAGGGTAGATGATTATGTCCGATCGGAAGAAGCTTTCCGGGACACGAAATTACCAAAAGGAGAGTTTCAGAAGAAGGAAGTGCTCAACCATTGGTAATAGCGAAATGATAGTCCACAAAGGAACACATATGGAAATGTCCACCACATGTCAGACCATGAAGCACCCTATCATCCTCATGAGCATCATGCATCGTATGTCGCACCCTTCCACCTTCCTCATGATTTCTAACGCCCAAGGGACAACATAATTATCTTGACCCTAGAATCACTGGTAAGCACTCCTAAATAAATTTTGGCTACAGAGCATCAATTGCATTTACCTCCACCACCACTTGTTAGAACACCCAGAAAAGAAAACTTATACATATATTTTGACTATCATGGTAAAAAGGGTCACAACACAAACGACTATTTCCAGTTAAAAAATAGCTAGAACTAGCTTTAGAATATGGCAACTGAACCACTTTGTGAAGGATGTAAGGCAAAGGGGGAAGGGAGGACAAAAAGGAAGTGGATCCCAGAAAGGCAAAATCATAAACATGGTAAGATGTCAAGGGGAAGATCAAAAATTAAAGTCCATGTTAGTGGATGAAGAATGGATGAATGTCCCCATAACATTCCCACCGGCCGCTGCGAGGGATCTTTCAGATGAAGCACTGGTAGTCGAGGTGAAATAGAAGGGTATATAGTCTGGCAGATACATGCAGATGAGGGAGCATCCATAGGAATCATGTATGAGCATTGTTTTAACAACCTTTACCCTTCCATCAAAGCAAGAATGACCAAACCATACACAACAGTGAATGGGTTCTTATGAGAGCGATTAAAACCTTTGGGCAAGATTGAGTTGGACGTATGTTTTGGAAGCGATGGTTTATGTAAAAGAACAACCATGACATTCACGATCATTCTGGCACCTTCACCATATAACATCATAGTCGGACGTCCTAGCATATAGAGACTACGAGCAATTTTGTCCACCATTTACGCAATGATGAAGTTCCCGACTCTTAGAGGAATTGCTACTCTAGTCACCCAGACCACCACCATATATGAATGTCGAAGGTCAGAAAAAAGGTGCATGATAGAAGGGCATGTACATGAGGAGAAGCAAGAAGAAATAAGCTTAACATAGGGAGTGCTTGTCAGCCCAGCATATCCATATCAATTAGTCACGATAGGGGGAACCTTTCGCCAAAAGGCTCTACCCAACTCAAAGTCCTTTAAAAGGAGCCAAGACGTCTTTGCTTGGGAGCCGTCAGATATGACCGGTGTACCAAAATGGATAATTAAACACTCATTAAATGGTAATCCTTCAGTTACCCTAGTCAGCCAGAAACGCAGTGTACTCTCCCTAGAGAAAAGCCATTGTGTAACAAAGGTAGGGATGGCAAAAGCACTCGAAACCGATGGAGAAAACCAAAACTGGTTGGGTCGGGTTAGGTGACGGTTTGGCGGGTTTGGATACGGGTTCGGGTAGAAATATTCTTTTTTTCCCGGGTACGGGTTCAGTTGCAGGTTCTGGTAATACCCGCCCCATTTACCCGAATTCGTACCCGCTTTTATTGCCATTTTTATTTAAGGCCAATTTGGGCTCCTAGCCTTGTACAAAATATTTGACTACTCATATTCTAAATGTTATTTTTTACCAACCATATCTTGGTAATTACAAACAGTTAGTCACGCATTACTCTTTAATTTTTCATATCAGTTCTTTCATCTTCGAAGTTTATGTCTCAAGGTTCATATTTTATCTTTTATTTTATCTTTAATGCATTAATTGTTTGTTTATTTAATCATTTAATTATCCATTGAACTTGTATACATAGTTATTTAACTTGAAATTATTACAATAGTAATGAGAGTGTAACTGTGTATTGATCATTTGATCATTTTCGCACTTCATGCTTAGGCATATTTTTAACACTGTCCATGAACGAAATAATATTTTTCTTACATTGTTCATGTCTAACGAATATTCAAATGCGGATAACCAAAACCCGCGGGTAAACCCAAAAAACCGATGGATAATACTAACCGGGTATCCATCGGGTATTGGGGCGGATATGGGTTTGGAAATTATAAACGGGTGCGGCACGGGTTCACTAAAACCCGACCCAAACCCGACCCGTTGCCATCCCTAAACAAAGAAAGTAGTTGGATGGCTGAAGGTCGGCATAGTAAGACCGGTACGATATCCAACCTAGATCTCAAACCCAATCTTGGTAAAAAAGGTAGATGGGAGCTAGAGGATGTGCATTGATTTTAAGAATATCAACTCAGCCTGCCCAAAAGATTACTATCCCTTATTGAAAATTAACTTAAATATAGAATCGGTTATGGGGTTCCGGTTCAAGTGTTTTCAGGATACATACAAGGGATATCACTAGGTGCAAATGGCAGATGAAGATGAGGAGAATACGGTCTTCTATACGAACCAGTGTATGTTTTGCTACACCACGATGTCGTTTGGCCCTAAAAACACCGGCACAACTTACCAAAGACTTGTAGATTCAGCATTCCAATATAGATAGGTCGTAACCTGAAAGCTTACATTGACGACATAGCTGTCAAGAGCAAGACCGAGAGGGAAATGATAGCCGACATTATGGAAATGTTCGACAACCTTTGCCGGATCAATATGAAGCTAAATCCCAAAAAATGCTCATTCGGTGTGGAAGAAGGAAAATTCTTAGGTTACATGGTTAAATCTGAAGGCATTCGGGTTAACCCAGCAAAAACCAAGGACATTGTTGAAATGCATTCGCCAAAGACGTGGGCCCAGATGCAGAGTTTGTCAAGGAAGTTGGCCGCTCTAAACCGCTTTCTCGCCCGATCAGCTGAGAAATCCCTTCTTCCTTTGAAACATTAAAAATATAACTAAAGAAAACAAACACGACTACCGTTGGACTCAGGAGGCTCGAAAGGCTTTTCAACAATTAAAAATTTTGATCATTGATATACTATCTCTCGCCACTCCTACAACAAAAGAGACTCTATACGTTTATTTGGCCACAATGCAAAAAGCGGTCAGTGCGGTGTTACTAGCTGAACATAAAAGGAAGCAATGTCTCGTGTACTATGCTAGTAGAACCCTGCATGATTCAGAACAGAACCATGCTCCGTTAGAAAAATTGGCTATATCATTACTACA
>BQNB010015694.1:0-34210 GCA_026074375.1 Tanacetum coccineum | reverse complement strand
TTTCTAGTTGCGTTTCCGTATTTGTTTAATTGTTTATTTTATAAAACCAAATATCTTTGCTCCATTCAAATCAGGATCCGGACTTAAAACGTGGTTTCAATTTCACTAGTCATTGGGGAAACGACCCGGGTGATCATACTTGCCCGGTTTAATATACGTATTATATATTATATTATATAAATTTTTGAGAGTGAATTTTATCAAGGGTAACTTGGTAATTTTCTTAATTTCTCTTTTAAAGTATTATATTTTATAAATATTTTTCATGTATAAAACCTACAATCAACCGACTATTACGATCAAATATGACCGAGATCGGTACACCATGCTTAGCAACGATCTCATTCAGGTATAACCTAGCCAATCTATCCATCTTATAATCCTTACACATAGGTAGAAAATGTGCAGACTTAGTCAATCGGTCTACAATGACCCAGATTGTATCATGCCCACTACTAGTCCTAGGCAACTTAGTTATGAAATCCATTGCTATCCCTTCCCATTTCCATTCAGGAATCTCAGGTTGCTGCAGCAAGCCAGACGGCCTCTGATGCTCAGCCTTAACCTTCAAATAAGCCAAACACTTACTCACATATACGGCTATGTCTTTCTTCATGCCAGGCCACCAATACCTATCCCTAAGGTCATAATACATCTTATCGCTCCTGGGTGTACAAAGTCCTTTGACTTATGGGCTTCGTTCATTATCAGGGTTCTCACATCACCATTCAAAGGAGCCCATATTCGATCCAGGTAATACAATGCTCCATCATTCCTAAGTTCGATCATCTCATCTATGCCTCTTTGTAATCTCTTAGACTCATCAGACGCCTCCTTCTGAGCCGCTAGTATCCTATCCTTGATACCTGACTGAAGGGTCATGTTCATTGCTCTAACTCTCTTAGGTTTCACTCTTCCTTTCCTACTTAGCGCATCAGCTACTACATTTGCCTTACCAGGATGGTAACGAATTCCACAATCATAATCACTAAACAACTCTATCCAGCGACGCTGTCGCATGTTCAACTCTTTTTGACTAAAGATATGATGGAGACTCTTATGATCCGTGTATATGACACTCTTTGTCCCATACAAGTAATGTCTCCAAATCTTAAAGGCAAACACACATGCACCTAGTTCCAAATCATGGGTGGTGTAATTCTTCTCATGGATTTTCAATTGCCTAGATATATAAGCTATTACCTTATTTCTCTGCATCAACATACATCCTAATCACAGGCTTGATGTATCATAATATACCATAAAATATTCTGGTCCATCGGGGAGAGCTAGAACAGGTGCGTTACACAACTTATCCTTCAAGGTTTGAAACGCATTCTCCTGCTCCTCACCCTAATCAAAGGTCTTACCTTTCTGAGTCAAGACAATAAGCGGCTTAGCTATCTTAGAAAATTTCTCTATGAATCTACGATAATACCATGCCAATCATAAGAACGAACGAACTTTAGACGGTGTTCTAGGGGCTTCCCAATTCTTAACGGCCTCAATCTTACTAGGGTTTACATGGATTCCATCACCATTAATCACATGACCAAGAAACTGTACTTCTCGCAACCAGAATTCACACTTAGAAAACTTAGCATACAACTTCTCTTTCTTAAGCAACTCTAAAACTAGTCCTAGGTGCATTTCATGCTCTTCTCGGGTCTTAGAGTAAATCAAGATATCATCAATGAATACTATCACAAACTTGTCTAGGTACGGTCTACACACTCGGTTCATTAGATCCATAAATACCGCTGGTGCGTTAATCAAACCAAAGGGCATTACTGTGAACTCAAAATGTCTGTATCGGGTCCTAAACGCGGTCTTTGGTATATCGTCCTCATGCACTCTCAGCTGATGGTATCCGGACCTAAGGTCTATCTTAGAGAAGTATTGCGATCCTTGTAGTTGATCAAACATGTCGTCTATCCTAGGAAGGGGATAGCGGTTCTTAATGGTCAACTTATTCAGTTCTCTATAGTCAATACACATCCTAAAGGATCCGTCCTTTTTCTTAATGAAGAATACCGGTGCTCCCCAAGGCGATGAGCTTGGTCGAATGAAAATTTTGTCCTGGAGTTTCCTGAGTTGTCCCGACAACTCCTCTAATTCAGAAGGTGCCAAACGATATTGAGACTTTGCAACTGGCGTTGCTCCAGAGATTAACTCGATCCAAAACTTGATTTCCCGAATCAGCGGCAATCCAGATAGATCATCCAGAAATACCTCAGGAAAATCTCTTACTACCACTATCTCTTCTTGTTCCTTCTCTTTAGCCTTAACGCTCATCAATTGCCTCATCTTTTCTTTGGGTTTCTCTTCTAATACCCTAAGCACCTTACCATCTAGTAGAGGTATCCTTACCACCTTCTCATGACAAATTATCTTAACCTTATGGTCAGACAACCAATCCATTCCTATGATCACATCAAAACTCCTACTTCTAAAGGGTATCAAATTAATATCAAACTTATGACCTTCTATTTCTAGTTTGCACCCCCTAATAACTTTATCAATCTCTACTAGCTGCTCGCTAGCTATCTCAATCTCATAACTGAAACCTAAATCACTGGGCTCTATGTCTAACAAAGGTAGAAAAGTAGTGGAGACAAAACTATAGTCGACACTAGAGTCAAATAAGGTAGTGGCATAGTGATCGTTTAAAGTAAACATACTCGTCACGATGTTCGGGTCCTGGCGAGCCTCCTCTGCTCCCATCATGAATGCCCTACCCCTAGACTGGTTCCCTTGGTTTCCATAACCCTAACCTCCATTAATAGCCACAACTTGGTTTTGTTGGTTTCCCCCTGGCCTTTGAGCCTGATTTATCCTAGTACAAGCTGACTTGATATGATCGGTACTACCACACTAAAAATAGGTTCTAGCAACTGGGTTTCTAGCATTTATGGGGTTCACATTCCTAGGTGACACTTTACAATCTCTAGCAAAATGTCCTGGGCGGTTACAGTTGAAACAACTGCGACAAGGTGTCTCAGGTGAATGATGATAGCCATAGGCGATACACTTGGGTGCCGTACCCGTGTAACCTCCTCTAACAGGCTTTGCGGTCGAAGCGAAAGCATTTCCTATTCTAGTCCTCTTGTTATCCTCCCTTCCATTTCTATTCTTACTAGGTTCTCCTACATTTCCTCTCTTCTCAGGGTTCTTTTTGATTGACCCATTCCTAAGGGCTTCATCAATCAATGTGCCAGCTGACTGCACAACTTTTCGGATGGTCTTTGGCTCCGTTGCTGCCACCATTCCCCGAATTTGTAGAGCAAGGCCATACACATACCTCTCAATCTTCTTACCTTCCGGGGTTACTAAGTGAGGAACTAACCTAGCCAACTTATGAAACCTATCAGTATACGCAGCATGGCCAGCCCCGACCATGGCGTGATTCCACAACTCAGTTTCTAGCTTTTGCATCTCATTACTCGGGCAAAATTCCTCCCTAGTTAAAATCTTGAAGTCTTCCCAAGACATACCTACAACGGCCTCTCGACCCTGTGTGCGAATCTCAGAATTCCACCACGTGAGAGCCTTACCAACAAATGAACCAGCTGAATACTTCACCCTCTGACTATCCCTACATCCACTCATATCATGAACTGACTCCATCTTATCAATCCAACGGGTATACACTATAGCATCTCCCTTACCATCATACTCATTTGGGTTACATGCTAAGAATTCCTTATAGGTACAACCCCTACGGTCATTGTCTTCAGTAGCATTCCTAACATCACCCTAGATGCGGTCATTGACGGTATCAGGGTTTTTTTACTTGAGTTTTTAGTTTAAAAAGCTTTAAAATTAGTTTTAAAAATAATAAAAATACAAAAAAAATTGTCTTTCAAAACATACTTTAAGTCATTTAGTTTAAGAAATTTGCATTTTGAGATTTTAGAGTTTTATTTTGTCTTATTTAGTTAATTAGTTTGTTTTAATTTGCTTTAATTGTTTTTACATGTCGTTGAAAATTTTAAATTACCTTTAATTCTAGTTTAGCGTGCCTTTTATGTGCTTTCCCTTTGCATTTTTAGATTTAGAACCCAAAATCCAAAATATTGAATATTCAAGCACACCGAACACCCGAACCGAAACACAAGGTTTTTCAATTCACACTAATAAAAGACTACGTTTCTCGGGATTACGAACATCCGGAGATAAAATATTGTTTGTCCTCAAGCAATTTGTGTATCAAACATCTCTATACTATTACTTATTTGGTATTTTAGGATATATAATATATATTATATATATATATATATATATATAATAATATATTATAATATTATAATATATATATAACTATTTCTATCAAACCCAAGTTTATGTCGCCAGCTGTCGGGGAAGTTGTGAAACGAATATTGAGTTGAAGTTTGGAGATTAGTGCATTGAAGATCTTTACCCGTGAAGTTATCGTTTATTATTTTCTATTTTAAAAAAAACCATAAAAATACAAAAATATTTTGTTTTCAATTATTTTATATTATCAAAAGTATAAAAATAACCAAAAAATTGAAAAACAACAAAATTACCGTTCTTGTCCACTCCGTGAAAACGCTCCACCATTAGATAAACAAACTATAAAGAGGTTTAAGAAGGGTTGATCCTACGAACTTCGACCCGAAAGGAGAAGGTTTTAAACACTTCGCGCTTAACCTGCCCTTCCCGCATCTATGGTGCGTTGTCTAAAGCTATCGAACACTTGTTCGATTATCGGTTACAAAAATATTTTTGCTCTATCTTATTTTTATTATCTTGTTTTTAGTGCATGAGCACTCGTTCTACTTCTTCTAATCTATTTTCTCCGCTTAGAGACCCGAAGTCCCTAATTCGAACGAAGAATTTAGGGAACCGTCATCCTCTTTTCAACTTCGAAAGGAAGTTAATACATTCCTCATAATAATAGGGACCGCCTCCTCCTGTGGGACCCCCTCCTCCTAATAATCATGGTCCACCTCCGGTGGTGAGACCTAATGGGCCAGCTCCTGATATCCGATCGATGGAGGAGTTGTGCCAACCGTCTATAAATGGACAGGGCGGACCAATTGCCCCGATTCCAATTCAGGCTACAGATTTTGGTCTTCGTCATCACATGATTCAACAAGTTCAAAATACTTGCCAATTTCATGGATTATCGGACGACGATGCAAATAGACATATTGACAAATTTTTGGAAGTCACTCAACATATGAAGTAAAATGGGGTCTCCGATGACGCCCTACGTCTATCTCTTTTCCCATATTATGCTACCGCATGGTATGATCGCCTTCCAAGGAATTCCATCCACTCTTTCGACGATATGATGAGCAAATTCCTCTCGAAATATTTTTCTCCTTCGATGGTAACTAAATTAAGGAATGAGATCACGAAATTTAGACAAGAACCGAATGAATCATTATTCGAGGTATGGGAGCGTTACAAATTGTCCATTGATTGGTGTCCTAACCATAATATGCTTTTAGTTACACAAATTGATACTTTCTATAATGGTTTAACATTAAGGCATCGGACAAAACCCATCATGCTGCAAAGCGGGCAGGAACTTTTATGCAAAAGACACCGAAAGAATGTTACGAATTGATCAAGAACATAACCAATCACCACAACCATTAGGACACTTCAGCAACTCGAGACGAGACGTCTAGAACTATCTCTTCTACTACTACTACCGAGAGTCTAGAAGTTGTTCGACAATTGGAAATGATGAATAAGAATTTTCTAGATATGATGAGACAAATATAATCAGTCAAATCTGTGAGCCCAAAGTGCGAGACTTGTGGTGGTCCCCATTCTTTTACCAAGTGCCCAGCCGTCGATGGCTACACTCAAGAGGCCGCTTATGCTACTACGGGTAACCATAATTCGGGGGGTAATTCTTACCAACCACAAGGTGACCGTAATATGCTTAGCTATCGCTCGGATAATTACCTTGGACCACCTGGTTTTCCTCCTCCGAATGTACAAAACAATCAAAACTACAATCGGAACAATCAAAATCAAAGAAATTATCAAGCTCCGAACAATCAAGGAAGAGGGCAAAACTTCAATCAAGGAAACAACAATTATCAAGCTCTGAATTTTCAAGCTCCATATTATCAAGCTCAAGTTGGACCTTCAAATGAGTTAACGAACTACATGAAAAGTATTGAAGCTACTTTGAGAGACATGCTAACTCAAATGACTAATATGGAGATGGAATTGCGGAATGAATTCAAATCTTCTCTTGATACAAGAACCAATAAGATAGAAAATCAAAACAATCAAATAATGAACATGTTAACTAATCTTACTATGCAAAAGCAAAGTCCCTCGAGTTCGGATTCACTTCCCAGTAAAACCGTACTAACCCGAGAGGTGACGTGAAAGCTAGTACCACCCGAAGTGGTGTTGCTTATGATGGGCCTACGATTCCACCTACTCTTTCTCCTCTCTCGAAGGAAGTGGAACATGAAACCAAGGCAACAAAGGACAAGGTACAAACTACAAGTTCAGAATGTACCGCACACGTCCAACCTCCGGTTATCCAAGTTCCTATTCCGGAGCCCGAAGTTGCTCTAAAGCCTAATCCTAAACCGTCGATACCTTATCCTTCGAGGCTTAACGACCAAAAGCTCCGTGAAAAAGCTAATTATCAAATGTTAAAGTTCTTTCAAATCTTTCAAAGATTACACTTCGATATTCAGCTTCCGCCATATGCTCTTCATCATATGCCCGAATTTTTGCTTCTACGTTTAAGAGTCTTCTAAGTAATAAGGAAAAATTATTCTAATTAGCAAGTACTCCATTAAATGAGAATTGCTTGGCGGTGCTCCTTAAGAAGTTGCCTGAAAAACTTAGAGACCCTGGCAAATTTCTCATCCTGTGTGATTTTTCGGAGCTAGATGAGGCTTATAGCCTTGGGCCAATCATGGCGCTAGCATTAATCTAATGCCTCTTTTCGTATGGAAGAAGCTTTCGCTCCGGAACTTACTCCGACACCGCTGACACTAGAAGTAAGAGACGAAAAACGAACTTGCAAACCGATCGGTTGCTATTCCGGTTGGTGTTGCCAAAGATGTCTTTGTAAAAGTAGGAAAGTTTTATTTTCTGGCCAACTTTGTTGTAGTTGATTACGATGTCGATCCTCAGGTTCCCCTCATCCTCGGGAGACCTTTCTTGAGGACGGCAAAAGCTTTAATCGATGTATATGGTGAAGAGTTAACTCTTAGTCAATGATGAGGCCATTACGTTTAAAGTCGGGCACACTTTGAGATACTCCCGTAATTATTATGATGAAACAGTTCATCAAGTCAATGTCATAGACCGTTGCTTTGTGAGGAGTATAGCCCAAGAAAGGCTCGGATTTGCGGCAGTTTTGACGAGTGCATCCCATTTCCTTCGGATCCTATCATTGCTTCTTCTTCCCCCTCGTTCACTCCTTTTGAAGGAGGAGATTTCATTTTGGAAGAGATAGAGACTTTTCTACGTACCCCGAATGAGCTTTCTAATTTAGATGATGATTACTACGACACGAGGGAGATATTCTTTACCTTGAGAAATTGTTGAATGAAGACCCTTCTTTCGAATTCTCCTCCGAGGAAAAGCTTGACGACCTTCAAGCAAGTTGATGTACGATGATGAAGCCTTCGATCGATAGAAACCACTGAAACTCTAGCTTAAGGAATTTACGATTCTTATATAGAATATGCAGTTTTAGAGAAGCAACCGATAAATTACACGACATAATTTTAAGGAATTAAAAGATGAATAAAAGGGCCCCGCCCTTATTAAGGTTCTTAAGTCACATAACCGCCATTCACATCGCATGGAAAATTTCTGACATTAAGGGTATTGACCCTCGTTTTTCTACTCACGAGATCTTAATGGAGGATGACTTCAAACCGGCTGTTCAACATCAAAGAAGGGTGAATTCAAAAATTCATGAGGTTATCAAAAAGGAAGTTATCAAACTCCTTGATGCCGGATTGATTTACCATGTCTCCGATAGTCCGTGGGTGAGCCCCGTTCATTGTGTGTCTAAAAAGGGTGGCATGACAGTAGTTGAAAACAAAGATAATGAGTTAATTCCTACTAAGGTAGTTTTTACGGATTCGCGTTTGTATGATTATCGAGAGTATAATGATTCTAGCCCGTAAAGATCATTTCCCGTTGCCTTTTATGGACCAGATGCTTAAACGTTTAGCAGGGAATGAATACTATTGCTTTTTAGATGGATTTTCTAGATATTTTCAAATTTCTATTGACCCGTAAGACCAAGAGAAGACCACTTTCACTTGCCCTTATGGGACGTTTGCCTACCGACGCATGCCTTTCGGCTTATGTAATGCTCCGGCAATTTCACGGGAGGGAGAGCAGTGAGAGTCGCGAGTGCGTTGTGCGCAGTAGGGGGGGAGGATTCCACGACATGATCGAGGAAACAATGGAGGTCTTTATGGATGATTTCTCGGTCTTCGGGGATTCTTTCTCATCTTGCCTCTCCCATTTAAACAAAATGCTAAAACGGTGCGAAGACACCAACTTAGTTCTAAATTTGGAGAAGTGTCATTTCATTTTAAATAAGGGTATAGTCCTCTACCTCGGCACCAAATTTCTAAATCCGGTATTGAGGTTGACAAAGCTAAAATTGATGTTATAGCTAAACTTCCTCATCCGACTTCCGTCAAAGGTGTCTGAAGTTTTTTAGGTCACGCCGGGTTCTATTGTCGATTTATCCAAGATTTTTCTAAAATCGCCCGGCCGATGACCCATCTTCTAGAAAAAGAAACCTTGTTTATTTTCTTGAAAGAATGTAGTAAAGCGTTTTAATGATACTTAAAATTATTAACTGAAGCCCCTGATTTTAGTTGTCCCCCGAGTGGGGACCATACCATTTGAAAATTATGTGCGACCGCTAGTATTATGCGGTAGGGCAGTCTTGGGGCAACGAAAGACCAAACATATACAGCCTATACACTATGCCAAGTAAGACACGAACGATGCTCAAGGCACATTTACACTACTACTAAAAAAGAATTATCAGCCTGTGGTGTATGCTATTAAGAGAATTCCGGCCTTACTTAGTCCTTAACAAAGACCATAGTGTATACTTGACCCACTCGGTCTCCTAAATATCTTCTTATAAGCAAGATGCTAAGCCGAGATTGCTCTCTCCGGTGGATCTCCTACTGCCAAGAATTGATGACATTAATTCGTGATAAAAAACAGGAGCAGAGTAATCTTCGCGGCCGAACCATTTGTCTAGATTCGACAATCTCATTAAGTGATCTCGAGAAAAAGGAAATTAACCAATAACATTACCTCTCGAAGGAGCGCCTCTCAAATATTCCCGCCGCTCAGAATGATAACTTATACATGGTGATTTCTAAGTACCCCGTTGTTGCCGACATTGCAAATTACCATGACGGGAAATTTAGTAGTCAAAAAGGAAATTCCCGTCCCAACACAAAAGAAAAAATTCTTTAAGGCTTAAGGCATTATTTTTTGGGGATTGATCCCTAGTTGTTTAATTTGTGCGGATCAAGTGATAAGACTATGTTTGTAAACGGCAAAAGCCGTGAAATCCTCACTGCATGCCATAAATATGACCCCACCGAGGGGACATCGAAGGTGCGAACTACACTGACCGCTAAAAAAAATTACCCTCTTTTGATTCTGGTTTCTATTGGCCGACAATCTATCGCGATGCCCATGACATGGTAAAGTCATGTGACTCATGTCAACGTCAAGGCAAAATCTCGCAAAAGGACGAAATGCCTCAAAATGTAATTCAAGTATGCGAGATCTTTGACGTATGGGGCATCGACTTTATGGAACCCCAATCCTGTCTTCTCGAGGGGAAACAAGTAACATTCTTGTGGCCGATGGCTACTTGTCTATAAATGGGTTGAAGCAAAATCGCTCCCCACTAATGATGCCTGAGTTATCGTAAAATTCTTAAAATCTCTCTTGCCCCGATTTTTGAACCCTCGTGCTATAAATGGTGATACTGCTGGTACTCATTTTGCAATGACTCCATGTGGCAAAGGTCATGCTTAAGTATGGAGTTACCCACCGTCTTTCTACCGTGTATCATCCACAAACTAGTGGACAAGTGGAGGTTTTAAATCGTGGTTTGAAACGTATCTTAGAAAGGACCGTAGATGAAAATCAAGCCTCGTGGTCTGATAAGTTAGATGATGCTTTATGGGCCTTCCGTACCGCATTTAAGACACCCATCGGGTGCACTCCTTATAAGCTTGTGTACGGAAAGACTTGTCATCTTCCTATCAAACTTAAATACACAAGCCTATGTCCCTTAAAGCAGTTGTAAAATTGACCTATTAAGAGACCGCGGTGTGGATCACAGAAAAGTTCAAATGAATGGAATTAAATGTAACACCGGGATCAAGCTTATGAGAATTCTTTAATCTACAAAGAGAAAACAAAGAAGATTCATGACTCCAAGATTAAGAACCGTGTTTTCAACGTTGGTGATCGAGTTCTTCTCTTCAGTTCTTGATTAAATATTTTCTTGGGCAAGCTCAAAACCCGTTGGACTAGACCGTTCATTGTTGCTTAAGATTCCCTTATCGAACCATCGTTTAACTTAAACCGACGACCCAAACTATCAAGGTGAACGATCATCAGACTTAAACACTATTTTTTGGAAGGGACAAACCCTATGGTTTCCTGATCTCCACACTTCCCCATGGACCACTAAATTCAGGGACGAGTCAGGCCTCCGGCACACTTAACAAAACAATGATTCCTGGTGGCAACCCATGCTTATCCCTAATAATAGTATATTAGTATAATAATTATGAATAAGTGTGACGTAAGGAGGCTCGCCTCTTCCTTTCTCGTGTTTTGTGGCTTATGTTTTATGTTCAGGATTTCCCGGATTGTGAAGACTCTCGTGCTCGTGGTTTTGTCCATCGTTCACTAAGATTCAGCTTCTATCCTTACATGACTTAAAAATGGGAACTATATCCCTAGATCTTTTTTATTCACGGTTTATGTCTATTAGCAAAATTAATAAACGGCTTTAGATATTACGTAGAGAAACCCTTTAAACATCGAGGACAATGTTTTAATTAAGTTCTAGTATGGGAGGGATCTTTTTCGAATTTGATGTTACTGTCATTTGCCTTGTCCTTAACGTAATCCCTTTTACCACCAAAAATACCAAAAATATGTGATTTTATGCAAAATTTAAAAAAATTTCAAAAATCGAAATAAGTGTATATGATATGACACATGTTTTTGTCTTTATGAGAATAAATTTTGACTTGATCGAGCCATAGTTGCGCTCTAGCTTGCCCTTAACCCTTTATAAATTTAAGCTTTTTTGCTAGTCTTTTATACAAGAAATTTAAAACGCGAATTCTACTTGAAAAAGCCAAGAGTTGCAAGTTTTCATAATAGACTTTAAAATAAGCAAAGCTTGTTTTTATTTAGACTAAGCATACCGCGGATCTTTTTATTAAGATATTTAATTTGTGAAGAACGAGAAAATGATAAGTAGAATATAAGTTAAATGTTAAGCGTGAAGTAGTTGGATCTCTTTAGAATGCTCATAGAGCTTAATTGTGGCTGTGTGTTGCTCCCACCACTTAATAAATGTTTATATAATTATTTGAATAAATAAAGTTACTTGTTTTTTGCGATGCTTTAGTTTTAGAACACTTCGTAGAGATTCCATCTCGTGAAAGTAAGGTAACATCGCGGTTTTTGTCATGTTTGGGGAAATAGGCTACAGATTCTTGACGCTCGCTACCATTGTTCTAGTAGTTAAAAAGACCACATGACTTGAATTGTCTAATAATAATAATAATAAAAATAATGACTTGAAACCGTAGTCCGCAATAGACTTCGGGCTCATGGTCGGCTCGCATACCGATGTGACAGAGTTTTACATGGTGGAGGTATAAAATACGAAGAAGAACGTTGCTAATAAAAGTTTTACTGTCTCAGGATCGGATTCGTTGCCGAGTGACAGTCTTCAAAAGAAAGGGCCCATAGTAAGAATATAAATCCGAACTGATAAAGTTTGTTGCACTTGTCGATTTCGCTTTTGATGTTGCATCCTTACAAAAAGTCGATGATCTCCTGGTCGAAATAAGACTCCTGGACATGAGACGGCTCGTAAAAAACCGAAGTGGCAAGTTGTTTAAAGACGAAGTTAATATTTTGCTATAATATATTAAGCAAAAAAGCCAAATTTCGACTTCGTGGTTTATTAAATAAAGCTCCGTCTCTGGACTCGTAGCTGATTATTGTTTTTCAGATGAAATAAAACGGATAACCAAAAATCATGTGAAATTAGAACCTTAATGTGGACCTTATTCTCACCATCTCGTCTCTTTAGGAAATGATTTCAAACTAATTATGGTCTAAACCGGGTTTACTTTATCAAAATAAGGACTTAATTTATTTGTCACCAATAATAAGAATAAAACCCTTAGAGGATTTAGGAATAAGGGAGTGAAAAGTAGCTATGCGTACACAATTTGCATTTATGAGTAATGTTAGCATCTTAACTTGTATTTAACAATGATTTCGTTTTTAAGCTTGGTTTGGGACGGGTGAAAAATCAAGGACGATGAATTTATCATTTTGGATATAGTTTATAAGTATTTCTTGTTCTGTGATCCTTAAAGTTATGATATAAAAAAATAATGATAATAATAAGTGTTTGCATGTTTATAAAAATGGTAAAATAGGGCGTTTTAAACTAGTGATTTCTTAATCCCCTTAGATGAACACTTAGCTACTTTTCAAAGTAATTAGTCTAAGGGGGTTGAAATTTTTAGTTTTCTATGTGTGTATATGACATTGCGTGAGGACACAACAATAGCTTAGTATGGGGGATTTTTTATATGTGATTAATCACATATCGTTTTTCCTTATTAAAATGAGCTAAAATGACCAAAAATACATAGAAAATACATTGTATTTGTTTGTATTATGAATTTTACTGTGCAGGTAACTGATATACCAAAAATGGACAAAAACGAAGCCAAATTGGACAAAACCGAGCACGGGATTAGAAGAGCGTAAGAAAAGCGAAGCCGAAGGCATATTCTTCAGTGGGCCAACCCATACCCATTGCATAGGCCGGGTTAGCCCATTTACACCTTAATGATATAAGTCCTTAAGCCTAAATTTAAATCCATAAATCCTTTATCCATTCCTGGCCCAAGAAAACAAAGTCCAAGCCCAACATCCCAACTCGGGTAAAAGTCAAAATGATAAAACGATTGGGTCAAAGTTATTGTTTATCTATCTGTTTTCCCTATCATTTTCACACACAATTAACGAACACAGGTTAAAATCTACCAATCTACCACTCACCCCTTCCTTCTAGAAGCTTGACCTGACAACTCTGACATCATTCCCATCCACGCTGGCAATCCTACACTCCCATTGGTGGAAAGGACATGGAGGCAATCAAGGGCTCAAAATGGATAATAGGAAGGTTGTTATGATCTAAGTGCAATGGATGAGTGTGTGTGACAAGAACGCTCTCAGGGCCAGAACCTCTGCTTATTGCTATAAATAGAGAGCCAATTCACATAGTTAGGGTGTGTAATTTTTAATCTCGCTTTTAGTAGCTTATTAGTGTAATTTTTTGCTTATTGTCTTTTTATTGATGTAATTTCCTTTTAAAGCTTGTAATGGGCGTCGCGGAGAGAGAGTCGAGGCGAGAGAATAGGAAAATCCAGCTCATTTAAATTAGCGTTTGAAACTAGTGTTTCTTGAGGTTATACAAATTTGCTTAGAGCGCTGAGTTTTTATACTACATAATAAGGCTCAATAAAAAAAGCCCCCCCTTTACTCTATTACTAATAAGCTAGTTTTCATTCAGTTTAGCCTTCTAAAAGCTAAACTGAATAGGCATTCATTCAAATCTACTTAAAAATTAAATAAGCCATTTGGAAGATAAGCCAGATCTGGAAGGGCTTATAGGGCTTATCAGAAACTTATTTCCTAAGGCATCTAGTAGATTAAGCTCTTTGAGCAATTTTTAAGATCCCTGTTTATTTGGGATCAAGGTACTTCTCTTGTTTCACTTCTTAGCTTATTTACATGTTCAGCTTATCAAACTACTTAACTGTTTATTTATGTTGCTTAGTTGTGCTTATTCAATCTTAATCTAGTGTCACACCCCGACAAAGGCGGAAACTCGGGAATGCAACATAATGATCAATCATAACACAAGATACAAAATAGAGAAAACTACATTGCATAAACTCCAAGTGCTATGAAGACCATCAACCTTGAACAAACTCAAGTGATGTCCTAAATCGCAACTAAAATCCACAATCTCTTACAATTATTCAAATGCCCACACAGGGACCATAAATCAAATTACTTCTACCAAAACATCTCAAATCTGAACTAAAATCAAACAACAAGCAAGCAAGACTTCAAACAAAATTCCACACGGGATACTCTAGATCTGCATCAAAAATTTTTTTTACCAACTACACATCTTTCACGTCACCTGAAAATTGAACCTCGAAAACGTCAATAATAATGTTGGTGAGCTCGTAGGTTTGACCTAAACCCAAAGATGTGCCAAATTTCAACCAGTGGACAATAAGTGTAAATAATGACATGAATATATGCAAACAACCTTAGCATCACCGCTAATCAATAACCATATGTCACTTACGCACCTAAAGGGCCTACCAGCTGGAGCACTAAAATTAGGGCAGGACCACACACAAACCTGGGTAGGCGTACCCATCCACTCCAATAATCGCACAAATACTGGGTAGGCGTACCCGTCTGATCCAATACTATCACAAATACTGGGTAGGCGTACCCATCTGATCCAAACAATCATGCATCACATAATATTCACATAGTAGTCATAAGCACATAACTTGTCCCAAAAACAAAACCACATTCGCTCAGATTAATTCTAAACATTCAAAACACATTTGATTATCCATTTTTCCCCAACGGAAAACCCAGTAAAAAAGTGGCTTACAAGAACTCACCTCAAGCAAGTTTTAGCAACCAACTCTTAATCACACAAGCAAATGCAACGATGCTGCCCATACGACTATCCAGTTAAAGACCCATTTTAACATCCAAGTCCAAACAAACCTTCACGTTTGATGCATAGAGTTTAGACGCGTTGTACAATTACCCAAAACAATTTAGTGGTGTGATGGTTGACGACTTAACTCCACAATCATATCAATCTCATTCCTCGATAATACATACTTATACTATTTAGCGTAAATAGATAAGTAATATAATAAATATTTATAATTATTAATTATAAATATATCTCGACAGTCCATTCCGGTACATCTTAGTCACTTCAAAATAATCATTATACGGTTGAAAATGAAATGTTTACTCATAATAAACACTTTAGAGAAGTTTCGAGAAAAATTATATTTTTGTTTTTTAGTGAATTTATTAAATAAATAAAATAAAATAATTAAATATTATTTTATTATTTAAAATAAGAAATCATGTTTTTAAGAAATTTTCTAAGTATAAACTTTTTACGAAATTTCGACATGACTCGTACGTCTATACAACGTTTTCCAAAGTTTCAAACCTTATTTTTAACATTTTTCATAAATTCGACACTTTTTGACAAAATTCCAAAATTCCAAAATCTCAATCGTTAACGCTTACCAACACGTCCAAAATATCGTTCAATATCACTTCGTAAATACATTTTCACTTTCAAAAGTCCGTCAAAACTCTTATAACGACTAAATATCGCTTATTGGGCTTTAAGGCCCAATAAGGGTCCATTAAGATATTTATAAGTCCAAAATACGATCCAAGTCCAAAACCAAGGTCCATTTACATACATAAGCTTATACTAATAAGTAGAAAATAATCCGGACCACAATAAGCCCTCCCATTAAGCCACGGCTTAAATAGGCTTATTGGGTCGTGAGTCCATAAGCTCCACAATACATATATTAAGCTTAACCATAAGCTAATAAGCTACGTATCGCATTCGGTTAATACCATAAGCTATAAAAATAGTCCACAAACATACGCCATATCACAAAAATAGTCAAAATCACTTTCCTAGTGATTTTGAAAAGGGACGTGGCATTTAAGCCCAAAATAAGCCATGAAATAGCTTAAAAATAAGCCCGAATAAGCTATACAAGCTACTATAAAAAATAAGCTATCTAGCAACATATGTTATTCAACCATCACGACCACAACATCAAAACTACAAAAACCCCTTTTTTCCTTTTTATATCCGACGAACCAAACACCCCCTTTTTATCCGTTTCGTTTCCAAAAATCGATTTTTACAACGATCAACTTGTACAACTAACATCTATGCATCAAAATAAACCCAAAAGGACAAACGAAATTTAAATTTGAAAACTTACAAGAAAATCTTCAAAAATGTAGATTTCGACACGAACCGGACAACCCAAACGTTGTTTAAATGAATACCCAAACACTCGTATCAACCCGGAATATCACGTTCTCGATCAAAGTTGGAAAATATATGGTGGTTGTGGTGGTGTAGGTGGCGGACGAACCAAAACACACACACACAAGTGTGTTTTATTTTTTTGAAAATGAAAATGGATTATGGATGGAAAGGTCTAGTGGAAAGCATATATGTGTACAACTCTTAGACAAGTTAGCTAGAATTAAGCCATTTTGTTCTCTTAAGCATACATGACTGGTTATGGCATCCTATGTGGTGCCGGGTCTTTCTTTTCGTGTCGGAATCACTTAAAAGCTCGTAAAACTCAACCGTAAAATTTACCCCAAAGTTAATTAGCATTTTTATTCCTTATCTTTAGAATTTGTTACGATTACCGAAGTTGAATAAACTTACCGTAAAGAATCATACCCCAGTACGCCAGAATCGATGACTTAGTTGTCACTTCAAGAGTTCAAGCGTTTTACTCAAAAATCAACTTAAGATCAGGCTATCATCAACTAAGAGTAAGGGACGAAGATATTCCTAAGACTGCTTTCAGAACGAGATACAGACACAATGAAATTCAAGTCATACCATTTGGTTTAATTAACACACCTACCGTATTCATGGATCTCAAGAATCAGGTGTGTAAACCATACTTAGAACCAATTCATACTTGATGTCCAAACTGGTGATATTTCTCTCATCTACTCTTATAAAAAGATGAACACGCAGAACATTCTGAAAATAATTTTTTTGGAAATTACTCAGAAAGAAGAATTGTAAGTCGCCAATTTCCCCCAAGGTGAGATTCTTCTAGCTCAGTAGCGTGTTATTTAATTCTCATATTCTTCTCATAATTTGAAAAATCATACCCCCAGAAAACATCTTCTACCTTACAACTTGTTTTAATATCATGCTTATCCTTAAATAGGCTGATTTATAATCATCTTATTTGAAATGAATTAGGACGCTCTTCATTAATAAGGAAATTATAAGCACCAACTATAAATTTATATAAATTCTCATATAACAAAGATTGGGACACCTCTATTTGTAAATGACAAATTATAAATGAGTAGGCTTAAGTATGGCATTCGTACAAACAAGTTTCTTTCAAATCCGTTTGTACAAATAATTCATTTTCTTCATTTAATCATTATCATTATTACCTTCATACAGTTAAGTCTCTAGTCATCATCTGTTCATTTCCAAATTTATATCCAACCTGATTTGCAACTCTTTTACAATTCATAATCATTTCTTGACATCACTCCGGCATTCAGCTAAATCTCGGGACGAGATTTCTGTAAGGATGGGGGACTATAACAACCCGAAATTTTCATCAAAACAAAATCAACCTATTTTATTATGATCACATTTGTACGGAGAAATTTTTCGCTTTATTACATTCTATTATATAACATTGTTTGCATAGTAAATTACACAAGTTCACACAACCTACTTATGCCATCTATATCTATATTTATATTATATAAACGTCCTGATATGTCAAGTCTATATCTTAACATCAATATTACCAAGTACATTATCCATTTAACGTACCATTTACAACGCTATATCAAAACGGACTTTAAACGTTAAACGTTTACCTCTAAACCCTAACTATATGTAATGTATACATATCAATGTACAAATATTCAAAGCACATGTACAAGTTATATAGCATCTCATTTGAATACACATTCCCTCCAAAATAAAGTACAAGTCTTATAAAGCACAATGTATAAGTCATTAAGCATAACATCCAAAATAGCCGTTTTACCTCCGTTTTCCTAAGAAATCTTGTACAAACTATTAAGTACAATGTACAACATTCCCCTCCATTTCAATCACTTGAACACGTTTTTAAACTCAAAACCCTAAATCAAACCAAGGAACCCTAAAACCGAGCTAGTTTCCAACCCGTGACCCATTTCTTCATTTTTACCCATCTTAAACCTAAACCATTAATCAATTAAGTTGTAAATACTTAATATACAACATTACATTTCATAATCCATCCTTATTACTCCAATGTACACGAAATTTAAACCAAAAACCCTAACCCGAGCTAGTTTGAACCCGATACTCCTTTTCCCTCCTTTTTACCTATTTTGAAAACCAACCAAGCAACCACACACCTCCATGACTCACCTACTTCAACTAGAAGCAGCTTACAAGCACCTCAAATGATATACTTGGTCACCAAGGAGCTAAATCATCTCCTTGGGCACCAAGTTAAGCCGCGGCTCCATATGGACCAAACAACACATCATATCTAGTCCTAGCCTTGCTAACTCATCACATAGCCCCTCCACATCACCTAGTAGCCTCTATGAATCATATACTCCAGCTCCAAGCCTTAACCACCAAGTTTTCTTGGCCTCCAAGGTGGTTCGCACCTATATAAAGGGGTAAAACCCTTTCATTTCAAATCACACCTTCAATCTTTCTTTCTAACCATCAATGGAGTCCAAGGTCTGATCAAGAACATCAAGAGAAGTCCTAAGAAGTCCCAAGAGCAGAATACAAGTGAAGAAACCAAGCCTTGAAGCCCCGGAGTTGTTATTCTAGGCGTACGAAGCTAAAAGTCCCCATTTCGACCCCTTTTCGAACCCATAAGCTCAAATCAGGTTCCATAAGCTCACATTCTGTTGTCCATACCCTTAGAAGTTCTCATATACATAGATAATCTACTTGTTAAAGCTTTGAACTTAAAAACCTATGGCGTTTTCCTTTTTGATCTAAAATTGACCTATGAAACCCTAATTTCCATGTTTTCGTTTAATTATAAGCTAAACTTGTAAAAGTTGTTAATAATCTATCCTAATAAGCTATATACCTACAATATTGATAAAGTATTTCATTATGTCTTAAAAGCTTGAGAAGCTAAAAACCTGCGCATTTTCATTTAAAAACACCCTAATTGACCCGTTTTTGCGAGTTTCTACTTAACAAAATCGTTATTTTTAAACTTTCGTTACATTAAACCTTCTTATTTTAGCTTATATTAATAAGCCATAACCTGCAAATTACTTTCTATATTGAAAAATATCATTATTATGGATTTTGGACTAAAAACGATACGTTTTTCATGCATAAGGGTATATATCGTAACTTTCTGAAACTTATAACTATAAGGACTTGTTTTGCCATATTTCTAAAGTTATAACTATAGGGGTCTATTATGTCACTTTCCAAAATACAAGGTTTACTTTGTACATCTTTTAAACTAGAAGGACCAAACTTGTAAAAGTGAAAACTCCAAGGGTATATTTTGCCATTTTTCATTCTTAAGGGTCTAAAATGTAACATTTTGAAAAAGTGTAGAAATGTGTTCAAAACCTTATAAGACATAACTTTAATTAACGCTTGACGTGCTTATCATTTCCAGTTATTTGACAAACCGCTTAAAACCGCGATTATGTTATAACTATTATATTAATTCATCATCGATGTGCTTATTTAAACATCTTGTCCCGATATCTCATATCGTAATCACAATACTAGGGAGCTTCATGATAAGGGGTTTCATATTGGCGACTCAAACTTTTGACTGAGTTTTGGGTTTTAACGATTTAAAGTGCCCTCAGCTCCTCAAACGTTTACTGAAGACCTCTGAATTATGATGGCCCAAAAAAAAAAAAAAAGGGGGGGGGGGGGGGGGGGGGGGGGGGGGGGGGGGATAAAAAAAAAAAAAAAAGAAACGCGAACGTGATACAATACTCCATAATAATTCAATCAAAATATAACATTAATACTTTATAAAAGGTTGAAACATAACATCAAACTATCTGACCACTCGACATATTACCTCCCAGGTTGCGTGTGACGAAGCCGTTACTTTCATTTCATATACCTTTGCTATCAATCAAATTTCCCTATACTGTTAAGGTGAGTTCATAGCCTCGCATTTCAATCTTTCAAATGTTTTATAAACCCGCGAGGGGGATACATGCTATAAACCATGAATGCAATTATTTTCTGTATGCTGTCCTGATTTATTATTGCCTAAGTAACTATTTTGCCTTTAAGTCCCTAATATCATGAACCGTTAATTACTCTACGGAGTGAGCGCAAATGTTGTGAATAGATCTATTTGGGTTGGACTCCCCGTTGGTATACCCAGTGATATCGGTAACCAATTGCACATCATTAGAAAAATTAATTTGCGGGTGTTATTTGGCAATGGCCCCTCTGGGGCATAACGTATCAATATATCCCAAGCTTCGGATCATGAGCTAATAGGCAATAATATTGTTTTTACAAATAACGGGTGTAAAACAACGTAACCCAATCACGCGTATTGGCATTCAATTATTTAACTTAACCTATGAATTTCACTCAACCTTTGTATTGACTTTTTAGCATGTTTATCTCAGGTAATTGAGCAACTTTGGCACGAAGCGACATGGACTGAAGATCTTGGCAAATAACTGTTATCTATTCTTCAAACTTATGTTTTAGCTTTTTGGGACCTCCTCTTTTGTACAAAACTCGATGAATAATAAATGAATAACTTAATTAGTTCCAAAAAAGTCTCTTTTTGATTCGTTTTCTATGATTATGACTATTGTACCTTGAAGTAATACCACAGATTAGCTTCCGCTGCTATACATAAAAATGGGGGTGTTACATGACAAAACCTTACTGTACCTCCATACATTCGGCGTGCGATTAAACACACATATATATTGCCGTCCATCATTTCTCGGCTCGTTAAGTTGGCTTACAGCACAATCATTCCACTTATATCTTTCAATAGAAGAACTAATGCCAAAAATATGTAGCTACGTGTGCAACAAATTTTGCACGTGTACTCTACATACTTTTGTTATGAGTTCTTCTATTGAGAGGTGTAAACCGTCTGCTTTTGCAACTAAGCGCACCAACAATATATTGTGTGATATATCGTACTCGGACCGATAAAAATCCGAAGTTGTTGATAGAATTTGTGTTACCAAAGCATGTCGCGAAATTCAAGAGAAGATCGTGCTAAGTAATTTGGTGCCAATTAGTTTTCGCCTCGTTCTCTTTTATCCATAGTCATTGTTTACGCACGTCTATACTATTACTAACATCGGTTTTTTGTCGGCTGAAAATGAAATGCCACAAAATGCAAGAATGATACGCATTTTCGTTATTTGTAATATCCATTTGCTACCTTAACGTTCAATTTTGCAGGTTGTTCCTGTGGAGTCTGCTACAACCAATTTGTACGAGATTGTTTACCGATAAAGCCCAATGACGCGACAGTGACGGTAACAACTATAAGCGTTATTTTGTTTTGATATGGTGTCTTCTAATTAGTATTAGATTTTTATTTCATTCAAACGCACCTACTTAAACACGTACCGAAAACAAATAGGGAAGGTCGTGCCACTTAATAGTCTCGTCATCTCCTCTTTCATTTCCCGTCCTCTTTCAAGTAGGTTCGTCGAATAACTAAAAATGAACATACCAATTCTTCGTATCAAAACCAAAATACGTTTATCACTGTTACCACCAGGGCCACGTCAGAGTATTTATCTGACGGCTATAAAAATAAAACAACGAAAAGTGAATTTATCATACAAAGCTTGGTGTTGATCACCATGTTTGATTGTATTTGTGTTTGTATATTATATAACGTATTCCTTCAATAAATAATGGTTTCTGCTGCTATTTTCTGTTTGTATGAAAAAACTAAGTTTTACTTTCTTAATGTACGAGTAAGTTTCTTGATATGCGCAATAGATATAAATGACTTATAAATGGACTAAACACATATATAGAAGTTGAAAAAAAGGATACAAACACTTTAAAAAAATATATAAGGATATATACACGAAACGAGGATATATAAGGATATATAAGGATACGAGGCTAAACATTTTTGGAAAACAACATATCCAAAAAAAGACCAACAAACTCTCCGCCGCAAAGCGCGGACACTGAACATCTCGTTTACATCATATGTAATCCATGGACTTTAGTAAATGATCACATTAAGTAAATACTCTATCCGGCTCATTTTTATTGTCCACGTTTTCTTTTTGGGATGTCTCAATTTAATTGTCTACTACTAAAAATAGATAAGGAAGTTTGATCAAATTTACTATATTACCCTTGTTTGAAGTTATTATTACAAACTTTAAAGAATAATTTAATTAATTAAGGGTAAAACTACCATTCTGTCAAAAAGAAAGAAAGAGAAAGCAGTAATAAATGCATTTTTCTTAAACCGTGTGTTTTTTGTCAGAGAACAATAATTTTGGGACGGAGAGAGTATGCGATATACGTTAAAATAGTGCAATAATATAGTTAAGCTTGTATATTTTTATGAATGGTTTATTAAAACCTACATTTATATTATACATGGTTTGGTTAGAATAACAACGGATAACTAAAAATAAAAACAGAGACCGAACATTGATAAGCGGGTTTTTTCAGTTTTGAGTTTTCTCGATTTTGGTTTTTCGGTCACGGTTGGTCGGTTTCTCGAATTTTTTAACGCCCTAAGAGCAAGGGGAGCGGTTGAGCCAAAGCCCCAAGCCAAAGAACGGCGCCGGGTTTTAGAACGGCGCTCGACTCCGGCCTTGGCGCCGTTGAGTCTGGCGCCGTTCATACCAGCCCACGCCATTCTCAATTTTTTTTTCTAAATATATCCGTTAGGGGGAGCGGATTTTTGAAATTTAAACCCCCAAAAATCCCATTTTTACCCCTTAAAAATTATTATTTCATATTTCACACACACTTCCAATATATTTTATAACACACACTTTTCTACTTCTCTTATTTTTTTCTCCAAAAAATGAATCCCAACCCAAATTGGATCTCGGGTATGCTAAACGACCCAACCAACCAAATTTCGGGGTCGTCTTCGAATCCGAACAACAATCCGGGCTCCTCCACTCAACCTCCATATAACCAAATGCCTTATTATCCCAATGTCCAAACCCCATTTGTTAATCCCGACGAATTGTCGTTATTTAATCAATGAAAAATGCAACAACAAATGGGGTTTAACCAATATTCTCAACAACAACAACAAAACCAATCCACCGGTTCCCAACCACCATCCGACCACCAATCCTTTAACTTAATCGATGAAACCGAAGACGAGAACGAAGAGGAGCCGATCCCGACCCCGACGTCGAAGAAGTCGAACCGTGGCGCACGTTTGAAGGCGAAGGCCAAAAAAACCAAAGATACCGAATCACAAGTCGAAATCAAGAAACGAGCTCGAAACGTGTGGACCCAAAACGAGGAGTTGCTTTTGGCGGAAAGTTTCATTCAAATTTCCGAGGATCCAAAAACTGGTTGTGATCAACAAAAAGATACATTTTGGTATAAAATACTCGACGTGTACAATACCGAAGCCAAGAGACGCGGTTTTATTGAGCGTACCAAGAACATGTTGACGGAAAAGTGGACTCCAATGAATGCAAGCATTCAAAAGTTTAATCAATTGGTGGCGGAAACGTTTGCACTTAGTGGGGAGAACGATGAAGATTGGATAACGAGGGTGGAAATTTTGTACAAAACTCACGTGGGTTTTTTATTATGTCTTTTTTTTAATGTAATGTTTTTTTTAATGAATTTAATTTTAGTTATAATATGTTTATTTTAAATAATACGTGAAATAAAAAAAACAAAAAAAAACAATAAAAAAATAGAACGACACCAGAAATTGTGGTTCCAACCAATGCCCCGGCAAATATGATGCCGTTCAGTTTTTGGTGCCGTTTTTCATTTTGCTGACGTGACATCACTTTTTGCAAACGGCACGAGCCGAACGGGCTCCTAGCACTCTAAACAAAGACCGGTACATACGAGAAAGACCGGGTGTGGGCCCGGATCGACTGCAAGTAGTTGGACACTTGTGACCACCATTATTAATGCATACGATAAACATATACATCATCGTTACATTTCTCTCCGCTCTCACAAAGTTTTTCAACCACTGAAAATTGAATGGCGACAGAGATTGTATCATTTGTTCTGATCAACAAGACAAAGATTCCATCGGTTGGTCTTGGAACATGGCAATCTGAACCTGGTCTTGTTGGTCAAGCTGTTTCTGCTGCTGTTAAGGTTGTTTTTAATATTACTCTCTTCTTTTCTTGTTCATATTCAATTCATTGTCATTTATTTTGTCTAACATAACCGTAGTATGTGTAAACCACATGCATGTGAGTTGCCCACCAACAAATAGGTTGTGGGTTCAAATACCGGAGAAGACATTTGTGAGGTTGGTGGTATAGCGTGTGAAAATACGTTACCGTTCTAAAAAAAACATGGCCGGCGGAGATAGGGAGGGGCCTGGGGGCAAGTGCCCCCTAGCGAAAAAAATTGTAGTGTAAATTTTCTAAAATATCTGGCTTTTTTTGTAATTTGCCCCCCTAAGAACCAATTTGTAGTGTAGTTTCTAAAAATTATCGAAATGTGCCCCCTCGAGCAAAAATTTCTGGCTCGGCCATTTTATTGCATGGGGGATTGCCCTAGCCCTAGTGGTTTCAGTATCACTCATATTCATCAGAAGGGGCGGATGCGGGGGGGTTAGGGGGGGGGGTATTGGGGGTAGGATAAATAAAAAAAGGGGGGGGGGGGGGGGGGGGGGGGGGGGGAATGGGGGGTGGGGGGGGGGGGGGGGGGGGGGTGTGTGGGGTGTATTTTTTTGTTTTTTTTTTTTAATTAGGGTTTTGGTGAGAATTTTGGGATGGTGGGATTGAAAAGGTGGTTGTGAAGGTGGGGGGTTAAAGAAGTAGGATAGAATTAATGAGGTTTGGGTAATGGTTGATCTGGGAATTTAGGTGGTTTCGGTAAAGGGTGAGAATTGTGTATCTCATGGGTGAATAGGGGTTATAATCTATGTAAAATTTTAGTTCATGGTTGGATTAATGATTGCTCAATTTCCAAAAATCAATTTTTGCTATATTTGTTAACTAGCTGTTAATTGATGAGTATGTTAGATAAGCTTTTAGAAATCTAATCATGTGCATATGGCTTTAACTTTTTTGGTGTGGTTCTCAACTTTTGTGTCTACTGAAAAGTAAAAAATGTGGTCCTTTAGGGAAAAATGAATTATAGACACCCACAATTGACATTTGATAGAAATGTTGCTACAAAATAACAAAAATATCTGATATTGGTGTGTAATAATTTTTTTTTTCGAACGGCATATTATATTGATGTGTAACTTTGTAATTTTGATTGTCAAAATTTGTATGCGCTGGTAGATTGATGATTGAATTATAGACTTTAACTATGAAGTGATACAATCCTTTTTAACCAATATAATTAAGTAATAATAAAAATTGCCTACGAAATAATACAGTGTTGATGCCCATGTATATACAACACAACAACAACATACTCAATCCCGCCAGAGCGGGAAATGCGGGAGCTAAGATGTAGACAGTGACACCTCTACCCAAGGGTAAAGGGAATACGGTGAAGGACGTGAAGATAGCATTT
Organism: Tanacetum coccineum; assembly: GCA_026074375.1. Taxonomy (NCBI): domain Eukaryota; kingdom Viridiplantae; phylum Streptophyta; class Magnoliopsida; order Asterales; family Asteraceae; genus Tanacetum; species Tanacetum coccineum. The sequence goes on along the minus strand of BQNB010015694.1, from coordinate 8,316 downwards.
GTAGGTGTCGAGGGGTAGTGGTGATGAATTGGAAGCCAATTACATGGCACAAAGGAATATTGTCAATACAACAGTCCATTGTGGACAATGATTACAGCTTTCTAATTTTTTTTGCTAAATTAGTCTTGCCAAAAAAAATTGACGACAAGTCGTACACTGCCTATTAGAGTACCTAATGCTGTATTTTGAATAATGTTTGAAAATCTAAATACTAAGTACTGTATTATTTTGAGTTGAATTTAGAAACTAGTCATTTTCACATAAAAGTCAAGCTTTATGCCTTATAGAAGCGAATAGGTAAAGTTTACTTATAAGAATTTGAATTTTTTGTTTCAAATTTCTTTCTAAATAAAACTTGCAGTTAAACTATAGTTTCTCTATGTAATATTTTTATACTGGATTGCTTGACTGATGGAAAACATTATTGAGTCTCTTGTATGATGTTTGTTAGCTACTCATCATGTTTCTCTCCTGCAGGTTGGGTACCGCCATATCGATTGTGCCCAAGTTTATGGCAACGAAAAGGAGGTACGCAAGTTAACTGACATTTAATACTTTTTTGTAATGAAATAACCTTATGGAATTCGTTAACACAAGATTAACAACTGTTAACGAAGGAGAGACTTGTTCCAAGTGGAATTTGTTGGACTCGATCACATTGTCGAGCTAACCAATATTTGGTTCCGATTGTTGGTGGCCAACTTAACCTACAAATGTGAAAATGGGTCATATTGGAGTCAAACAAGTAATTTTAAATATTTAGTTAGAAAGGAAATGGGTCAAATGGTTTAGAAGTCATCCGTGACACCTTAGATCAAGCTCACATTTCTGTTACGTGACACCTTATCGCCCTGCAGTTTATGTTATTTATGTGACTTTGCTGTAACTTTTCTAAGTCTGAATTCATAATATATTTAAGGGATTGCGACTGCAATAGTTGGTTTAGTTTGAAAATCACAGCAAATATATACCATGAAAAGAGTTAAGTACATTTTTGGTCCCTGTGGTTTGGTGCATTTTCTCACTTTTGGTCCAAAAATAAAAAAAAGTTTGGTTTTGGTCCAAAACACATAGGTTCGGTCCACTTTTGGTCCAAAAGACATAGTTTCGTTACACTTTTGGTCCAAAAGACATAGTTTCGGTTCACTTTTAGTCCAAAAATTTTAGTGCAAATTCAAGGGATTGGACTAAAAGTGGACAGAAACTATGTTTTTGGACCAAAAGTGAACTTTTTTTGAATTTTGGACCAAAAGTGAACTCGCACCAAACCACAAGGACCAAAAATGTACTTAACTCCCATGAAAATTAGCATGAAATTTTTCGTGTTAAATTTCTACCATCAACTAACAAATACTCTCTAACCAGTTTTTGAGTATGCTTCCTTCTTTGTAGTTCCCAAAGCATATCTTAATCGTGTCTTTATGGTTTTGAAGATTGGATTAGCTTTGAAAAAGCTCTTTGAAGATGGTGTGGTGAAGCGGGAAGATCTGTGGATTACTTCTAAACTCTGGTTTGTTATAATCCTGTTTGTACCTATATTATGACAAAATTTCAAATAAGGACACGGTTGAGGTGCGTTACGCACATCTTCCAAGTCTATAAGCTGTTGCTGGATCATTGCATTTATATACTGAATTATAATTTTACAGGTGTAACAATCATGCCCCAGAAGATGTAACTCTGGCACTCAACAGTACTTTAAGCGACCTGCAGCTTGAGTATATTGATTTGTACCTTGTAAGTGGGCAGAATACAATTTTTTTATACTCTCTTTGCTACTTTGTCTTAGATCTTATCTGTATATCTAGTTTTACATTAATCAACTAATTATCATATACGTTAAAGATTCACTGGCCAGCAAGGTTAAAAGCAGGGACATCTGGCTTCAAACCAGAAAATCTTATTCCGACCGACATACCTGCCACATGGAAAGCAATGGAAGCACTCTATGATTGTGGCAAGGCTCGAACTATAGGTGTTAGCAATTTTTCTTCAAAAAAATTAGGCGATTTGTTAGACTATGCTCGGGTCCCCCCTGCTGTAAATCAGGTGGAATGCCATCCTTCGTGGCAGCAAACCAAACTGCGTGAATTCTGCAAATCCAAGGGTGTCCACATTTCCGTAAGTGGAAAACATACAAATTTACATTATTTAGCTTTTGGTTTCTGATAAGAAGCGTACTTATTTTGACTTTGCTATTTGTTCATATATAGGGATATTCACCGCTTGGTTCACCGGGAACGAAATGGCTAAAGAGCAATGTATTGGAGCATCCTATCTTAACATCAGTTGCAGATAAATTAGGAAAGACTCCTGCACAGGTGGCACTACGATGGGGTTTGCAGATGGGTCATAGTGTCCTTCCCAAAAGTACAAATGAAGCGCGTATCAAAGAGAACTTTGCAGTATTCGATTGGTCCATTCCTGATGACTTATTCGTGGAGTTGTCTAAAATTGAACAAGTAAGCTTTCTTTACATGCTTATCTGATCTCTAACCGATTGTCGAATCTGTACATCTAAGATTCTTGTTATATGAATGCTGCAGGCAAGACTAGTCCCGAAGAGTGATTTTTGGTGACACAAAAAAAAATAATTACCACTACGAGTATAAAGAGCGTTGAGGAACTTTGGGATGGTGAGATCTGAGAAGGAGGTGAACATAACCAGCTCAAGCTTTTGCTGTCAAAACAATGCAATGTAATCAATAAATGATAAACCAGTACTGATATGTGGCTAGTCAGTTTTATGTCAAATTCTCTAGTCATACTAAAATTTGGAAATTTACTTCCGTCGCTTTGGTGCTTTTTGCTTCCCTATATTTGTTACTGTATTTTTCTTGTCACGAGGTCCTTTTCTACATTTAGTACAACCGGAACACGCCTCCTACCTTAGGTAGGGGTATGTTGTCTACGTCGCAACCTCCCCCATACACCTGCAACAGGTATTGAGATCCATAACCCGTGAAGACGGTATGAGTTACTTTAATTTTCTTTTTCTACGGAGTAATTATCTTCATACACGTTTGAAAAGTAATACGACAGAGTTTGGGCCGGCCCAATTTTTTTTTATAAATACGCAATAAAAAAAAAAAATACTCGGCACAAAATAAAAAAAGAAAATTACAAAAGTACTGATTTATTCAGATAAAAAAATACCCGCGCCATGAGGCCCAACACATAAGCCCATATAAAAAAAACCACTATAAAACATGAGACCAAAAAAATAAACCCGCACAAAATAATATTAAAAAAATTTTGTTCGGCACAACATAATAATTTTTTTTACAAAATACTGACTTTATTCAGATAAAAAAAATACCCGCGCCATGAGGCCCAATACATAAGCCCATATAAAAAAAAACTATTAACCATGAGACCGAAAAAATAATTCCCACAAAATAAAATAAAATAAAATAAAGATAACACCCTGCAGCAACGTGCGTACTTAATAACTTTAAAATAAACGGCGCGAAAAAAAAACCGCCTACCCTAAGTAAAAAAAATTAGCCCCGCCACAACACGCGGGTTCTTATGCCTAAGCACACCAATAAAAAATAACCCGCCCCGCAGCAACGCGCGGGTACTTTTGCTTGTTATACAACACATTATATGTTTCTATACATCTTCATAAATTAGGTTAATTTACAAACACTACACTTGACAACGTTGTCTTGTATACGTGTCTCGTCAAATTGTGATAGTTTGCATGACTATATACAAACACTGTACTAAACAAGTTAACAGTACACAATGTTGTTTGCTATACAAATTTGGTGAAATTGGTGCAATGTTATGACACATCAACTGTAACCTTATGCTAAACTTAACTACTCTTCTTTAAACTTGTGTAACTTGTTTACAAACCAAAAGCGATAAAGTAACAAATATTTTTGTAAGTATCAAACAACTGTGTAATGAGTAACCAAAACTGTTGCAAAATGTTCCATAATAAAGTAAAACATTCAGCTTATTGCAAGCTGGCCACTTGTTTAGAATATCTTAATGTAACTTATTGCAAGCTGGCCATCATCAAACTTAAATCTTTGTGTTTTCCTCTACTTTATTCTCTCCTCAATCTGTTTCACAACATTGTTTTTCATTTTCTTTCTGAAAATGGCTAATGAGATTCGATCCTTTGATCTGATGAACAACACACTTAAGATTCCATCGGTTGGTCTAGGAACATGGCAATCTGAACCTGGTCTTGTCGGCCAAGCTGTATCTGTTGCTGTCAAGGTTGCTCTTGGTCTTTTGTTATTGCCTTTAATGTCACTTGTCTATTAGCAGCAGCATTTGTTTCAAGTTAACGTTTAAATATGAGTAATTGTGTTATATATGTATGGATGGCTAATGGTTTGGTTGATTTTTGTTCTTGTGGTTATTATTTTTGTGTTCTGTCTCTGAAAGCTGAAGTGTTGTAGATTGTTAAAGTTAGATTCGTTACGATTTAATCAATCTTCATGCACATTCTCCAGTTTATATGTTAATAGATATTACTATCAACTATCTGCTAACTTTGTATTTGTCTCTTTCCTCAGGCTGGTTATCGTCATATTGATTGTGCACAGCTATATGCCAATGAAAAGGAGGTATGCAAGTTTACTGAAGTGTAATACTCTGTAACGGTAACATAATTTTATGAACTTCATTCACGTGACGTGAGATGCACGCCCGATAGTTAACTAGTACAAACTACACACAAAACAGTATAGCTTTTGCTGTATTACCCTCTTATATATGCTATGCTTTTGCTGTGATTATTGCTAGAAAGACTCATCCATTTAGACTGAAAAATCTGAACTTAAGTGCCAAACTTAACATCTGTGAAGCAGAATTGTGGTGCTGGATAGTGTCTGTCCTCTTCATCGTGTTATTCTATATTTGATTCAAGATTAGAGGTAGTTTACACCCATTAATGAAGATGGGTCAATTTGGTTATGTATTGGTAACACATCAAACATGTAAAAAGTCAAAATATATAGGCTGAAAGGAAATGGGTCAAACAGTTTAGAAGTCAACCATGAGCGGTCGTGCCAAACTCCTCGTGCCAAACTCAAAAAGTGGTGTCACGTCAGCAAAATGGAGTTTGGCACCAAGAAATCTATGCGTCACCAGAATTCAGTGCATTGGTGTTGGCACAAAAATAAGAAACAGAATTGCCAAACTATTTATTTTTATTTTTTTTAATTAAAAAACAACTTAAATTAAATAATAAAACATTACATAAAACTTAAACATTACATAAAAACTTAAATATCATAAAACTTAAACATTACAAAAAAACACAAACTACTGATTATTCCATAGATGCTCCACAAGGTCTTGTCGAAGATCGATGTGCGTTTTCCTATCGCGAAGTTCTTTTGCCTTCCTAACATGTAATTCACATCTTTCGACCCAGCTTCTAACCATGTTCGTTGCTGGACTCACGAACATATGATCAGGTAACATCAAATCCTCGTTTTCCAATAGCATTTATGTAAAATTATACAACAATACATGATTCTCTTGAGGTTGTTGATTTGCATTGCACGCGCGGGTTGTCGTATAATACCCCAACGACCTTGTAGGACTCCGAATGCCCGTTCAATATCTTTTCTTGCAGATTCTTGAACTGTTTTAAACTTAAAGGTCTTGGCATCCCTTGTAACAGAAAACGTTTTGGACACGTTAGCCCAAATCCGGAATAAATACCGTCGGCTAAATAGTAACGCTTTCCGTATGTATGCCCGTTTACCGATAAACGGACATTCTTGAGCTATATCAGCAATATCACATCAAATAGTGGGGAACCATATAACACATTCAAATCATTATTCGCCCCTGGAACCCCAAAAAATGCATGCCAAATCCACAATCTCTGATCCGCCACAACTTCTAACATAAGAGTGGGGTATTTATGATCCCTTCGTTTGAATTGCCCATGTAATGCCTTTGGGCAGTTTCTCCATTCCCAATGCATACAATCAATACTCCCGAGCATTCCCGGGAGTCCATGTTTTTGTTCGTGCAATTGATACGTTTTTTCGATATCCCTTCTAGTGGGTTTTCTTAAAAACGTTTCAGCGAATAAAACATGTATGCATTTAGTAAAGTTATCTAAACATTCTCGTGAAGTACGTTCAGCAATTTGCAAATACTCATCAAATGCATCAGGTGCAGTGCCGTACGCCGGTTGGCGTATGGCGGATGTGCACTTCATAATAGGACCAATACTTAAACGACCGGTCGCATCGTAACGTTGTGTAAAATAAGTAAAGTACTCGGGAATAGGCTCAACATCATAACTTAAAATTTTGTTGACTATTTTATTAAAAAGTGTAGAGCTCATACGATACATTCGCCTAAAATTTTCTTCCGGATATTTAGGTTCAAATTCCTCGTCGCCAAAATAGTCGTCCATTAGCCGTTGTTCCGCAGTTTCTCGTTCACAGGGTATGTATGTCCTCCTCCTTTTTGGACCCGAGCTCGAACCCCCGGCCTCTTTCTCACACAAAGCTACATAATGTTCATACGCCTGATAATCCCGCATATATCGATCATAGTCACTTTGAAAATAAATATCATAATGATCGTATGCGTCGGAATTATTGGGATCCATAGGTGAAAGAAAATTGAAAATTAGTGAAGTAGAAAATATATTGGAAGTGTGTGAAATATGAAATAATAAGGAGGTATTTATAGGATTTTTAAAGGGTAAAAATGAGATTTTTGAGGGATTAAATTTCAAAAATCCGCTCCCCCTAACGGATATATTTAAAAAAAAATTAAGAATGGCGTGGGCTGATATGAACGGCGCCAGACTCAACGGCGCCAAGGTCGGAGTCGTGCGCCGTTCTAAAACCCGGCGCCGTTCTTTGGCTTGGGTCTTTGGCTCAACCGCTCCCCATACTCTAAAAAAGATAAAAGTTAAATAATATTATAAAGAGATGATAGATGGAGAAATAATCATTTTAAAACCACTTCACCCAGCATTTTTTGATGCAACATTTCATAAGTAAAACATATGTAGTCTAGAAAACTTACGCACATAAATACATATTATATTATAAATTTGAGGCCTTATAATTTAGACGCCATATGATTGCCTTCAAATACGGCTCTGATTTGAATTACATGTATGTGGCTCTAAAATGTATGTTAAAACTTCACAGCAACACACAAACATAAATAACACTAGTTATAAACGAAAACAGTTGTTTCTGGTTTCTGGTATGAATCTTATTATCCTTCTCTCCCAAATAAGAAAATAAACCTTTACCTACTTACCTTTCTTTCATTATCAGGTACAGTCAGGGGCGGATGCACTTAGAAAGTAAGGGGGCGGTGCCCTCTATGATTCGCCAAAAAATATGGGTTTTTAATGTAAATTTTTTTTATTTTTGACCTTTTTATTAAAGTGCACCAATCACAAAATCAAATTGCCCTCCACTCACACACTAAAGTCTAACATTTAACACTTTAAAACCTTAAAATCCTTCATTTCTAAGTGACAATACTCGATTTTTCGTTCCGATCCCAATTTTTATCCTAGTTTTTTCGCCGTATTTTGTTGCTATTGTCAAAAAAAAAAAATGCCCCCACGTAATTTCCTGGTTCCGCCACTGGGTACAGTATCTCTGAAATACGCCAAGCCATGGTGCAAAGACACGTGCGGGAACAATGTGGTGATTTCATATCCTTTCGGAATTGGAGCAAGCTGTTCTGTCAACGAATGGTACACTGTCTATTGCAATTCCTCGAAGCCATATCTAGCTGCACTTAATGAACAACTCCAATTGTTGGGTGTTGACATGGAAAATCAGACAGTCACCGTCAATATGCCAAAATTCTCTGATTGCAGTCAGGTGATAAATAGTGTGGATCTGGGTAGGAGCCCCTTCCTGCATTCGAAAACACACAATACGTTAATATATGAAGGGTATTGTGGTAATGCTGTCATGATGGATGTGTTGGGTTTTACAATCTAATTAACCATATTAATTAACACGAGTACGCAGCGGAATAAAGATAACATGTATAATACATTAATTAACAAGAATAGAAGAAGTATACATTTTAGCACGAAACGATACACCGTTTAAAGGTAACCGTAAACACCGTCTTCTATATACGCGTGTGTATAATGTCACACGCGAAACCACAAGAATCAAAGTATGATTCCTCTAAGCTTCCATACACAATACGTTTTTAGCAAACAATGAAGTATGCTAGTACTAGTAGTGTATTAGCAAATGATCACCAAATCTTGACAATTCAAGCAAACCGAATGACCCTTTGTTCTTAAGGTCGAACCAACAAGCCAGCGAAACCCTT
>BQNB010015693.1:40582-72125 GCA_026074375.1 Tanacetum coccineum | reverse complement strand
GGCAATCCTTTCAGGGGTTGTTATGCCATTTGACTGGAGCGGATGTAGAGCAAGATAATTAGCACTTTATTGTACACGACATTATTATTAAATTTTGGTTCAATCATCTTCTTGATTTATTTAATCTATACTTTTAATTGTTTATGTTATGTATTCATTTGTGTAAGATTTATTGTTCTTGGTGTTTTAGTAGTTTATAATCCTTGTGTTAATTTATTTATGATCTTATAGTCTAAGTGCGATCTTAGTGGATAGTTTGTGTTGTGTGCCTAGGATCCATTTATCTCGGTACTAGCTATGAAAAGAAGGTTGATTACATACTAGGAAGTATGTGACCATCTAAACCCAAGCGTGTATGATTGACTATAGTATGATCATTTCTTTGTAGTTGTTTGACTTATGACCATTATGCGGCCTTAGTATGAGTAGCTACTTAAGAAATGCAAGCCATGCTAGTAAATTGGCAACTTGGTAGAATTGGGTATCATTAGGAAACACATAGACATGTCTCATAGATTAGTTGTAAGGCTTAATGACAGTAAACTGTATAGGTTAATTCCTCATATTGGGTTCATTTCATTCAGGAATCATTAGTTAGGTATTGATGACCATTCGGACCTAATGAGTTTAGACGCCTCTACTAAGATTGTGGTTAGACATTGCATGTAAGATTATGATTATTGAACTTAGGATTATTAACTAAGTAAATGCGTTCAACTCTTTTAGTTGTTTGCTATTGTAAAAATCATTTTAAGTAGTTTAAGTTTATTAAACAAGATCATGTGGACCTGATGCGTTTGTCGTTAGACTTCAACAAGAAGTTTTACAACTCCTTAGGCATTGCACCTAATTGTTGTAGTGTAGTATTGGCAAGACTCGGAGGGTTGTTATTGTTCTCTAGGGGAATAGGTTGAGAAGGCTCGAACAGAATCAAATAGAAGTCTTCGGGGTTGAGAGAATATTCTTTTTGTATTTTTATGTTTTTATGAAAGCAAGTAAATATCATGGTTGAGAGGTTGGTTTGTTTTATCTAATTAAACTAATAATAATCTAAACTACTTTAGTGATAACTTGTATGATAAACGAACGTATTTACTTAATCATGCACTACTCCTCGGATTGGTTCTCCTAATCCTGTTTCATTGTCACACTTGTGATGATCAGTGTAAGTATTTCCTAAGTCATGAACGAATTACACGAACCCGTTGTCGATTTAATATTCCGTTGAGGCAACACACATGTAAGGTAGTATGAAGACTATTACAAGGCCCCTAAGGGTATATTAAATGAAATCAAAATATCTTAAGAGGGATCAACCATATTAGGGGTAAGGTAGTATGAAGACTGTTACCGATGGTATCCTTTCTACACACTCCCATTTCCCTAGACGTCTATGCCAATTTAATATCTTATTGTTAGTTTTCTAAAGCCTAATGCGCACATCCATCACAAGAAGCAATATTAAAAGGATCTACAGTTTAAGTTTCATGCAATCATAAGTAAATACTAAAGGATCTAGCCTAGCATGTTATAAGAAGATAAAGAACATAAATAAATTAAACAATACATAGACATATTTAAAGATCAAAAGGATAAATGAACTTTACTTGATTAAAACATGGATTAAAGACTGTTACAATAGGGTTTTGATGCCCTAAAGACGTCCTAAAAGCTGCCAAACTCGACTATAAAAGTTAGGGTTCGTCTCCCAAAAGTTACACACTTAAAACCCTAAAATCGGTTTTTGTATACCTAGGAAAAGCAGCGCGACGGCGTCGTGTTGTAATCGTGACACCGTCGCCACGTAGAGTCTTCTAGTGCTACTTTAAGTCGGTTACGTCCTAACGCTGTCGCAAAATCCATGACCCCGTCACTTTGAAAATCCTGACGCCGTCGCTTAGTAATCACGACGCCGTCTTCGCGCTCTGTATGCATAATTCTTCAAGATAAATGGTGTAGAGTCGTCGTCTTCTCTGTTTCTTCTCCAAATGAGCCCAAGTCACGTATATTTCCTCCAAATGCCATCTAAGTGCTAAAAACATAAAAACAAGCGATTATGCACATAATCTAGGCATATTTTCATGATTTAAGGGGGTTAAATGACCCAGAAATTGTGTATAAAATGACACCTCATCAAATACCCCTACACTTGGGATTTATTTATCCTCAAGCAAATAGGATTTTCTACCTAGACAATCGCAATATTGGGGGAATTTAACCTACTCTTTGAAAGCAGTTTATGACACAACCTCCTAGACCTCGTAATTAAAAGCACAAAAAGAATATACTAGCACCTTACATAAGTGTTTGGGATTCTCTCTTTCTCTCGGGTGTATAATAAATTATAACAACTATGGGAAATGAAAAATTAACACTCATTACCTGTTATAGCATATAAATTACCATAGACTTGGTAAAGGATCAAACCTCCACCGCTAGGCGCAAGTATTAGTCATTACCATCAAAGAGGTCTTTTAAAGAGTTGTGATGTGTAGGTGTAAGATAACATTGACGGAAATGGAAACGGATGGGATACATTTGGGGAGTGACTTTTTGGGTGTATTTGGGGTGAAAGGGTTAGCTAATTATTTATAAGAATACACGCTGATTGGGTTGCTAAGCCAAAGACTTGGACAAAGATATACAAACGCTACACAACTTTACATCAATCTCTTTTCTCTTTCTTTTCTATTTTTCTCTTTTTTTCATAACATAATACATCATAACTTGGGGTTTATAGATGGACCCATATACTTGAGTTTTAGAACTCATAATTACAATCTAACTATGACCTGAATTGAGGTGGATCTACATAACATAGAGATCATTTGACAAACATATGGGGGTATTGACTTAACTTTCTACCCCATTCTTTCGTGAAATAAATACTACCATGAATCCCAATCATCCCAAAATTGTATTTACTTAGGATAAGGACTTAGCAACTGTGTACTCAAATAATTAACTTGGGTTAAAATAATAATGTACTAAAATAGAGTACATACAAGGTAGGCTAAGGCGATTTGGGTGTAACAATTGGTTTAAGGGTTAACAATGCTCTTCATTAATAGTCCAGCTTAACCAGAAAAATATGAGAACCGTGAAAATGATATGCTCGGAGGGGTGTACTATGGGAGTCTTGCACTAAAAATGAGTGCGAAGCACGAGTGTGGGATAGTTAAATGATCAATGTGACCATCATAAGAAATACAGGTTTAAAACATGGGTTAATCCTAGTGTCTCGTATCTAGCAAATCTAAATACTTACTATGCGGTCTCAGGATACATCACAAAAACAAGTTCTAGAATTTAATATACTATCGGTACACTCATATAATTTAATACCGATACCAATGTTTCAAAAAAGGCGACAAAGACCATACATACACATCCGTAACGACGGAATAGACACATATGACTGCATTCGAACCTTAACTCGAACAAGCTAAAGGCATAAATTATCTTAGGTATCAAAAATAGATACCCGAATTCCTATAGATCTAAAGCGAACCTCATATTTTTAGGGTGGAATTCTGAGGGGTTTTTGTGCTAGTCATATAAATTCCTATCTTTGAGACGCTGATAATAATCGGTTTTCGTCGGTATGTGTCATAAAAAATTTAAATTTTGGTTAAAATTATCTTTTATGCTATATTTCGATATATTACCTATCATTTTAAGGACAAAGCAAATGGCAATTGAAGGAATAGTTTCTAAGGCTTATTTTTCCCCTACACTTAAGTTGAACATTGTCCCTAATGTTCTGTAAAAGTACCCGTAAAATTAATAAAGGGAAAAGAAAACAAGTAAAAGAAACTAGTACTCTCATGGTTTGCTCAATAATGGAGAAGAAACATACGATAACTGGTTAAATCGTCCTCCAAGAATCGTCTAATAAAACTTCCTAAGAACTTCCAAGATTTTTCTCATCAAATATAACCTGTAAATCAAAGACAAAGACATCTACACAAAGTGTAAAATTTGGGAGGATAATGATATATACAACAAAACTTTGGGTTGACTTTGTGAAAGCAGTAAAGATAGGATGAAAGTGATGATATAATCATAGGTTTCTGTAGGTTTACAAGAAAATTACAAATTTTAGATATTGCACATTTTATTTTTCAAAAATAATAGAAAAATGTCAAATTTTCACGTGGCTGGGGGCGTGACGCCGTCTCCAGCCACTGTAGAGATTTCTTCTTCATTTTTATTGAAAAATTTCCTGCACATAATTTTATTAGTTATATCTTGTGTAAAACACTGTATAAAACCTGAGATTAATCATTACAATCACATGACTCGAAACTAACGCGAATTAATCTAAACAGTTTATTTTATATGTTTGAATTGGTTCTTATAAACTGGATATTTCCCCCTACACTTATTTTATGCAAAATACCTTTGATTGTTAATAAGACGAAGTTAAAAACAAAACAAAGCATGATTACAAAATAATTCAAACATACAAGAATAAACGATAAAGAATTAAAACACAAGACACTCCTAAATACGGGAAAATAAATATTGGGTTACCTTCCAAAAAGCGCTTTTCTTTATTTATGAGTCTTGTAGCTAGACTCGAAGTCACACGTCCTTACGTGACTTCTCCTTTGCTCTTCCTCATATTCTTTATTCTTATTAGGCTTCAAATGGCTTTACATATGCTTTCATCATACTTGTACTCGGGTCCTAAATGAAAGATGTCCGAGTAGTGGGTTTTCTTATTATCATCTTCATTTCTGCCTATGATGAATGGTGGTATCTTGTCGGTACTGACCCCCATAAAATCAATGTTCTTAAACATTTCAATTTTGTGAGGCATTTTAAATATAAGTTTCTCATTATTATCTTTAAACGCAACCGTCCCTTCTTTCTTATCATATATTAGCCCAGTTTTTTTCCACAAAGTGCTTCCCAAACACTACCGCTCCTAGATCATGATTTATGATGCTTGTGGTATCTTCAAGTATAATAAAATTGCATTCATAAGTAAAATGGGCGACAAAAACCTTTAAGCTCCTAACTCTCCTTACAAAATTGTAAATCTTCATAGGGTTTGACGGTTTCATTCTTGGTTCTAACCTACCATTCATGATCTAGTTATGGTGAAGCCTAGACATTTCATTGACTGGTGATTCTAAGTCTATATAAGCTTGTTTCTTTACAAAGTGTCCAATCATGCAAGAGAATTTCACTTTATTCAAACTTTTGGTTCTGATCTTAGCATTTATCCAAGAAGGTTTGGGGTATTTCAAGAGCCATTCGTGATATCTTAACTCTTCTAAGTTAGGGAAGGTATCAAAGTATTCTACGTCCTCCTCATCCTCCTTTTCTTCTTTTTTGATCTATTCCTCGAACTCATCTTCGCTTTCTTCCTTAACCTTTTCTTCCGCTTTAGCAGTCATCTCATGACCGTTGTACTCGGTTGCATTGGGCTTCACATTCTCCTCCTCCCTAACTTTATCTTCCTTACATAGAATGACGATAAAATTGATGAAATGGATATGTTTTGGGGATGAGGGGTTTCTGTTTTGTTCCTTTAGGGACGCTTGAGATAAATATTTTGAGGAGAGTAATTTAAAAGGGCTTTTGATTCCTTTGCTTCGGAGTTCTTCCTTCTCGATTTGATCAGTAGATGCGGCATTCACGTGGGCCATGGAGTCTCTTGCAGTGTCACGGGTGGAAGTATCATCAAGCTTTTCAGGAAAGACTTTCCATAGAATATTAATTTTATTGATCATGTCATCTTGTTGTCATCCGAGTTGAGCTCCAAGGCTAGATAATCTCCTCTCTTAATGAGAGTCAAACTCACTCAGTGTTCTCTCAAGCTTCGCTTGGTAACTAGAGGAATAGGTGGAGAATGATCCTTTTTGTGGGCTTGTGAAGGATTAAATTCATTTCCAGTTAAAGTTTGGCTTGTCCTTCCAAGCGTTGGTGGATTCTTTCAAATTTCTTGGTCCTAGGTTTGTAGTGAACTGCCTACCTCCCACTTCGTTGTTACGTGAAGATGCGTAATCGACAAACACTTGCTCGGGATTTTCTATGCAGTATTGAGTGTCGTGGGGACCACTGCATATTTCACATGAAGAAGTAATTTTGTTCACTTGAACAGGTTGTTTAGGAGCAAGATGAGCTTCCATCAAGTGTTGGACTTAATTTTAGAGCTCAACGAGGCGATGATCGAATGTACTCGGGACATCTTGAGGCTAATAGATTGCCTTAACCGAATTCTTCCAACTTTTGTTGTCATAGAGGGCGAGGTCCTCTAATAGTGCCAAGGATTCTTTGGCGGTTCTGTCATGAAGCTTACCACGGGTCGATTGATCGATGGTTTGTCTTGTGGCGGGATTGACATGGTCATATAAGATTTGGACTTGGAGCCAAAGATTAATGCCATGATGAGGGACTTTTTGGAGTAATTCCTTGAAATGAGTCCATGCTTTAGAGAGATACTCTTCTTGATGTTGTTGGAACATCAGGATTTCATTTCAGAGTTTTGCAGTCCTTCCCAATGGAAAGAATTGAGCAAGGAAACAAGTAGTAAGATCCTCCAATGTGGAGATGGATCTTGCTGGAAGACGTTCAAGCCAATTGCTAGCTTGATCGCGAAGGGAAAATTAAAATAAATGCAGGCGCGTTTGATGACATCAAATAATGTCTATCTTATAGCATCATTTATCCTATGTAATTAACCTATTTTGTATGATTATTGCAAAGAATTATTAGTTAATCATTTGTATTTAAGAATTATAGTAATTATGGAGTACTTGGTGAAACTTGACTAAAAGGAACGCATTTTAGAGCTTAAACGAAGATATTTTGAAGATTATTGTTCTGACAACCTACGCCATATCCATCAAGGAAGATACAGCATATATGTGCATGCACTCACCAAGGACCACGAAGGAAACAAGATCAATACGCAGTATCTAGAGAAGGCCAATACGTCGTATTAGAGATATAGTATGTGAATATTCTGGAAGATATCAAACGTGGTCCCTACTCCAAGAAACCCCCAATACGCCGTATCTAAGACATTGGATACGCCGACTTGAACCGACTCTAGACCCTATAAATAGAAAACTCAAAAATGAGTTTTAAGTGTGCTAAATCATATTCTCGAGACCAAACACCACAAATAGTCAATTTTCAGGGGAGAAAAAAAAGCAATAAAGAGGTCTTGCAACACAATCCAATCCATAGGAGACAACGTGTAATTTCTTATACTTTTGTAATCGTTTAGTTTTTGGTATCATTCGTTAACTCGGTTAGTTTACCTTAGCTAAGTCATTACTCTTGTATTAATTATGATGTGTGAAGGCTAATGCCTTTTGGTATTAGCCATTGATGATTTGAATGTTTGGTTTTCTTTATATCTCAATTTCTTAATTTATCATTGATTGCTTGTTTATATTTATCAATTTATACTTGTTTATGTGCTTAAGTATGTGACCTATCATTCATCTGGGTCTAGTCCTACATATTTAATGCGTTGCAACTTCGGTGTTGTTTGGGCGTAGGCTAAGAGTCCGGGATAGCTCTCCATATTGTAATATATATATCTAGAATCATAGGATCACAAATATTGACCTATCTTTGGCCTTTGACTGTGAGCTTAGTTGAGCCATAAGGTGACCTTGGTACCAACGAGTACGTTCTAATCAATTGGTAAAGTCTCGGACAATGGACTACTAGTATATAAAGAGCCGTTAAGCAGTAAGTGGGTAAAGTCTCTATGAGCTAAGGTTTAAAAAGATCACCATTGCCTTAATCCCTAAGATAGATTATAATCAGCAAATAAAGATGCTTTATGCGGATGCTTTAATTGTGACAGAATTAATGTGTCTAGGTCTTAAGAAGAAGTCCCGCCTAAGTCTAAGAATGATATACCACCTTGAGATAAGTAATCATTGCACTGAATAAACAAACCAACTTCTAATCAGATTAATGATGGCTAATACAGTTTTCTATTATAAGGCTTGACCGCTCTTTTATCTTCTGTTAATTTTCTTGCATGGGTTAAAGCGTCTTGAATTGATTGCAGTCACCACCAAACCTGTGCCAGTCTCTCAGACTGAAAACCCTCCTTTTAACATGTTCGAATTAGGATTAGAACTAACATATGATTAGCATAGGTTTGACTTAGATTAGAATTAATTTAGATTAGTAAACCAAAGTATTAATAAATTAAAAGATTTATCCTCGCTTTAAGTGTTTGACACCATACTTACCACGAATCTACTACTGACCGGGCACATTGCTAGTTAAAGTGTTATTTTTGGTTAAGTCGGCAAAATATAAATTTAAAACTTGAATCATAAAAATATACACCACACAACGACACATCAAGTTTTTGGCGTCGTTGCCGGGGAGTGAAAATTAATCTTGATTTTTATTTGATATTTTAGTTTTTAGATCAGATTAGATCTAACCCTTAGGATTAGTGTAATTTAGATTAGTGTATAATTATGTATAATTCTGTATATATTTGCTTGTATATTTGTGTGTTTAATTGTTTACGTATTTAATTGTTTTTATCATACATTGTTCTGGTCGATAACTCGATACGACGTATCCACTTCCATTAGATACGGCGTATCCAACTTTTGATCCAATACATCGTATTCATTCAATAGGATTAATACGGCGTATTCAGTTCCATTGAATACGGCGTATTGACCATCTGATACAGTAACAAACCTAGTTTTTTGCATTTAATTTCCGTATAACTATGTTTACTTTCTCCTGAGCCCATCCTACTGATTGTTTATCCCTTGTTTTAGGTAGTGCATGACAAGGAATTCTATGAGTGAACTATTCACTCCTTATGAAGAACCTAAATGAGGATTTCGATCATCAAGGAAGCACTTCGAGACACTAAGTCTTGACAAATTGAGATCGCTTGGTTTCGATCTATTTTTGACCAAGAAGACTATTCAAAGGAAGAAGTTGTGGAAACAATGGAGGAAACTATGGAGCAATACAAGAGCAGACCTAAGCTGATTATGGATCGGGGGTTGCTAGGCCTAAAATTGAAGACAAAGATCACTTTGAACTAAAAGGCCAATTTCTTAAGGAGCTTCAAGAAAACACATTCAGCGGTTCAAATCATGAAGATGCAAACGAACACATTGTGAAAGTTCTCGAAATTGTTGACTTATTCCATGTTCCTAACATTACTCAAGATCAATTAATGCTCCGAGTCTTCCCTATATCCTTAACTGAAGCCGTAATTCGTTGGCTAAGAAATGAACCAACTGGTTCGATTAAAACTTAGGAAGAACTTAAAACTAATTTTTTGAACAAATACTGCCCACCCGTTCGAACTGCAAAGAAAATGGAGGAAATCAACAACTTTTAGCAAGAACATGACGAAACACTTTTTCAAGCATGGGAGCGCTTTAAAGAACTCTTGATGTAGTGTCCTCAACACTACTTAACTGAGATGCAAGAAGTGATTTTGTTCTATAATGGGTTGGAAGTTCCAACATGACAGATTCTTGATTCAAGAGGTGCAATACCAACTAAGACTGCTGCTGATGCAAAAGTGGTCATCTAAGAGATGGTAGAATACTCTTAAAAATGGCACAATGGAACATCTAAGATAAGAAGTACTGAAACTTCTGATGGATTAATAGCTATACAAGCACAAATCAATAACCTTGGAAGAGAAATCAAGAAAGTGAATGAAAAAGTTTATGCTGCTCAAGTAGGATGTTAACACTATAAAGGACCCCATTATACCAAAGATTGCCCAAACAAGGAAGAAGGGACAACCCTAGAAGAAGCTTACTACAGGCAATTTGGTGGACCTTTTCAAGGAGGGGGATATAGAGCAGCAGCACCGATATTCTATCAAAGGAATAATGCAAATCCTTCATACCAAGAACGAAGATAATCTATGGAAGATACCCTAAGCAAGTTTATGAGTGAATCGGCAAAGAGACACAAAGAAAACTCTAATTTGATTAAAGAAATCCAAGATTCAACGGATGTTGCCATTAGAAACCAAGGAGCATTGATTAAAACTTTGGAGATTCAAATCGGGCAAATGAGCAAGGTACTACAGAAAAGAGGATTTGGAAGTCTACCTAGCTCTACTAAAGCGAACCCAAGAGATCAAGTCAAGTCAATCTCGACTACTATTAAAGCTGATTCATACCCGATACACCGTATTGGATCCTCCCAATACGCCGTATCTACTGGACAGAACCGTACACTGATGTACGAGACATGATAAATGACAATTCCATTTCCAAGTTGTTTGAATGGTTACTACTGTGATGAAAAGAAGGGATAATATGGACCACAATTCTCAGAAGCTTACTCTGAAGGTTCACATATCGATAATTCCATACCCCGAAAGGAGAAAGACCTAGGGATTTTCACTTTACCTTGCTTTATTAATAACGTTTGTTTTGATAATGCCCTTGTTGACTTAGGAGCTAGCATTAGTGTTGGGGAATAAAAACTTGATGCGGTTGTCGTTAGACTTCAACAAGAAGTTTTACAACTCCCTAGGCAGTGCATCTAATCGTTGCAGTGTAGTATAGGAAAGACTCAGGGGGTTGTTATCGTTCTCTAGGGGAATATGTTGGGAGGGCTCGAAAAGAATCTAACAGAGGTCTACAGGGTTGAGAGAAGATTCTTTTTGTATTTTTATGTTTTTATGAAAGCAAGTAAATATCATGGTTGAGAGGTTGGTTTGTTTTATCTAATTAAACTAATAATAATCTAAACTACTTTGGTGATAACTTATATGATAAACGAACGTATTTATTTAATCATGTACTACTCCTCAGATTGCTTCCCTAATCCTGTTGCTTTGTTACACTTGTGAGGATATGTGTAAGTATTTCCTAATGTTATGGCCGAATTACACGAACCCTCCGTCTATTTAATATTCCGTTAAGGTAACACACAAGTAAGGTAGTATGAAGACTATTGATAAGTGTAAAATACACATATCCATTAATGCCTAAAATAACCCAAATAAACCCAAAACAGACCAAAAATGGCAAAAATATGCTTGTATTTGTGTTTTGTGTGTGCAGGTACGGATATATCAAAAATCACATGAAAACCGTCAAAAACAAGCAATCACGGACACGAGAACGGAAGAGTGCACAACAGCCGGAAGCAAAGCCAAGAAAAAATCAAACCCTCAGTCAAACATTGGTCAACATGGTCAACTAAAGTTAACAAGACCCAAAATTATCCACTTTAGCCCCTCAACTTTCAGAAAAGTTCATAAATAGTCCCTAAACCCAAGTGGGCCTTACCCGGATCTAGTAAGCCCATTACTAGCCCACTTCCTTTTTAAATAAACCACAAGGGCTAGATTTGCAATTTTCGGAAGTGATTTATAACTAGAAAAAGTGGGATCCAAACACAAGGACCAATTGAGTAATAAACCCAAACTTCCAACTGAATTTTACCCCTTTCAGTTATAAACTTTGGGCGCCAAAATGAAGTACTATTCACCCGTCGTCCCAAAGTTACCTCGCTGTCAAAAACAAAGGGCGAATGGAGATTGAAGGTGCGAATGGTAAATTCAAGTGGTAAACAACGCAATAGCAGGGCTAAATTAGTCTAATCAAGTGCAATCATTGGTTACTTGAGCAAGGAAGCCTCGTGTACAAGCAAAGAAGCACAAATGAAGATGGGTTTTTACTTTCTATTCACTCACAGAAGTAACACATATGTCACATCACGGATTGCCACACTGGCAATCCGTGTGTGCACATATGTGATCCAACAGCTTACAACAAATCCCCAATGATTGAGGAATCCAACGGGCATGATTGAAAAGAGCTTGGGAAGCAAGGAAGGTCTGGAAGCTTTTCCAACAAGCTATAAATAGCCTCCTCCTTCACACACACCGAGAGATATATAGGAGTAGGAATAAGAATTAGATAGTATCTTTTAAATTTAAGCTAAAATTTTAATCATGTAATTTCATTTTCAGTTATTTGTAACTTTCTTTAAAAAGTAATGTAATCAATTTCTTTTGTTAAATGCAATTTAGTTTTATCATAAGCTCTTATATTTTCAATCCCTAAGCTCTCATTTGCTTTTATAAGCTAATAAGCTCTTTTAATCTCTTCATTACTTCTGTCACTTTTCATAAGCTCAAGTTAGAACATAATTCAGTTTTAATCTATTCAAATCATAGAACTAGCTTAATTACCTTTGCTTTTGGGTGTTAAGAATTTTTGGAAGTTTGACCAAATATGGAAGGGTCAAAGATGAACTTATACCCTAGCTTATTAATAAGCTAGGGAGCTTGTAGCAGCTTAATTATGTTATTTCCTCTTGTTTGGCTAGAGGTCAAGTAAGTCTCCTTTACATTTTCTCTTGTATCTAATTTTAGATGCTTAGATTTGCTTTATAGAATTAACAGCTATTTTGCTTATTTTGCTGTTGATTTGTGCTTACTTGAGTGAATATAAGCTCATTGATATCTGATAATTAAGTTTGGTCCAATAGAATTTCATTTCATAAGCTTAAATGGAATTTGTCTAGCTTAAAGGGGTGTTTGGATTAAAGCTGTTTGACCTTTTGTAGTAAAAGTTTCTTGGTGATTTTGCTTTGGTTAGTTTTCATATCATATTTGATTAGGAATTAATCAAGTTTGTAGGTTTAGTTTGAGCATAATTTCATTTTGAGCCTTGTTATGTTTGCCTGTGCACCAGGGCAATTTCTCTTTGATTTTCACTAGTGCAAAATTTGCTCAAAGCCCTTAAGGCTTGGATTTTGCTTGTATTGTGTTTATACACACTCATTTGAGTGTGTTTAAGGTAATGGTAGTCACTAGGTTAGCCTGCACCCTTTGTCTTTGTGGTACTGCCAATTGCACCAGCAGTACTAACAAAAGTTAGTACTGCTGATATTTAAGCCCCAATTTAAGCCATTAATTTTAGGATTTAGTAGCTTATCTTTTAGTATTTTATAGTTTAGTTATAGCTTAATAGAGATTAAGACTTAGATTTAATTTTCTAGCTTATTGTCCTAGCTTAATGTTGCTGTCAAAAGTCACTATAATAGATAAAAAGCCAAAAACAGTAGGTTAAGATTCTAGTTTCTTAAAATTTGAATTCTAGCTTAAGATAGCTAATTTTTTTACTTAAATAGATAGTTAACAAGTTGTTTTTTAGGTTCTCAAAAGCTTAGGTTCCAATTCAGCTTATTGAGCTTTTTAGCTTAATTTGATTTTGTGCACTTTTGCTTATTTCTTGAGTTAGCCATTTTGATCTTTAATTTCAGCTTTAATCTAGTGTTTTAATCTCAATTTTCTTTTCATAAATAGATTAAGCACTTCATAAGCTTTCCAAATCATCTTTTGCTTTTAAGTTTGAGCTTATTTTGAGCTTAATGTACCACATTTAAGCAAAAATGCTCAATCCTCCTTACTGAGGACAGCTTATTTAGAAGTTCTTTCAGAGCTTATCTTTGAGTTTAAGCCCAAAGTGTTTTTGTTAAAGTTAATCCCCCCAGCTTATTCTACAACTTTTGTCTTTTGAGTTTTGAATTTTAAGAAAGAAGAGAGTAAGAAAAAGAAAGAGTAAATAAAAAAAGGAAAGAAAAAAAAAGAAAAGAAGGGAAAGAAAAAAAGAAAGCGTAAGAAAAAATAAGGAAGAAAAATTAAAAAAAAAGAAGAAAAAACGAAGAAGGAGAAGAAGAAGGAAAGAAAAGGTAAAAAGAAAGAATAAAAAGAAAAAAAAAGAGAGGAAAAAGGGAGAGCTTATATCAAGCTTTGTACAAGCATTTAAGTAAAAATAAGCTCAAATGCCTCCTTACTGAGGACAGCTTATTTAGAAGTTCTTTCAGAGCTTATCTTTGAGTTTAAGCCCAAAGTGTTTTTGTTAAAGTTAATCCCCCCAGCTTATTCTACAACTTTTGTCTTTTGAGTTTTGAATTTTAAGCTGTTTTTTAACTTCACCTTATTTAAGAGCTTATTATGACCTTGTTTGTTATCGGGTTAGGTCTCCAGGGACCATTCTTGTAATTTTTCTGTTTCTTAGTTTATCATTGCTTGTTAAATGCTCTATCCCCATTAGTCCTTTTCCCTTTTGCACCATTAGTCCCTAAGTTAGTATTAATTAGTTTTATCTAGTTTTAATTAATAATTAGGGTTAGGATTTAATTAGTTTAATTAGTCTTAAAATAAAAAAAATACAAATTAGGGCTTTTATTTTTAGAAAATTTCTGCACATTTTCTTTATTTAGTGTAATTTTTATAAAAATTTTCGGACTTTATTTTTAATAGTTTTATTATTTTTAAATTAGTCTTAATTTTAGAAAAATCATATCTTTTAATCTAAAAAGCCAAAAATAGTAATTTCTTTTTCTAAAATCCTCCTTTTACTTATTTTACTTAGGAAAAATATAATTTCAATGATTTTCTCTTTTTTTATTTTTAGGATTTAATTAGATTTAAATAGTTTTTAATTAATTCAAAAAAAAATAATCTACAAATATTTTTATTTTTCTTAAAATTTTCTTTTATCCTAATTTAGGTTTAGAATGTTAGTTTATATTTTTATGGGTTAAAATTAGTTTACTCTTGCTTATTAGTCGCGTTTTATTTGTTTCCCGTTAATTGTTTTTTTTATGTTTAGTAGTTTTTAATCTTCCATTTAAATTGTTGTCTTTTTAATTAGTAGTTATAGATATAAAGATCAATCTTTGCTTCCATTCATAAATGCTTGATAACAAATGTTTCCGATTTTCAATTCACACTTCGTTGGGAAAACCACCCGGAAGGTTTTTGAGATCTTACTTTGGTTAAAAGTGAATTTCTTTACCCGACGGTAATACTATACTATACTATAATTGTTTCTATCCTATTTAGTACGTATTTTATATCTTCATATGTATTGATTTGGACGGATCAACTATTACAAGGCCCCTAAGAGTATATTAAATTCAATTGAAATATATTAAGAGGGATCAACCATATTATGGGTAATGTAGTATGAAGACTATTACCGATGGTATCCTTTCTACACACTAGCATTTCCCTAGACGTCTATGCCAATTTAATATTTTATGGCTAGTTTTCTAAAGCCTAACGCGCACATACATCACAAGAAGCAACATTAAAAGGATTTACAATCTAAGTTTCATGCAATCATAAGTAAATACTAATGGATCTAGCCTTGCATGTTATAAGAAGATAAAGAACATAAATCAATCAAACAATACATAGACATATTAAAATATTAAAGGGATAAATGAACTTTACTTGATTAAAACATGGATTAAAGACTGTTACAATAGGGTTTTTGAGGCCCTAAAGACGGCCTAAAAAGCTGCCAAACTCGACTATAAAAGTTAGGGATCGTCTCCCAAAAGTTACACACTTAAAACCCTAAAATCAGTTTTGTATATATAGGAAAAGCGGCGCGATGGCATCGTGTTGTAATCGTGATGCTTCGCCACGTAGGATCTTCTAGAGCCACTTTAAGTTGGTTATGTCCTAACGCCGTCGCCAAATCCATAACGTCGTCACTTTGATAATCTTAACGTTGTCGCTTAGTAATCACGACGCCGTC
The DNA here is from genome assembly GCA_026074375.1 of Tanacetum coccineum. NCBI lineage: Eukaryota > Viridiplantae > Streptophyta > Magnoliopsida > Asterales > Asteraceae > Tanacetum > Tanacetum coccineum. Next base: position 56,565 of record BQNB010015693.1, on the reverse strand, counting down.
TCTACGCTCTATATGCATAATTCTTCAAGATAAATGGTGTAGAGTCATAGTCTTGTCCGTTTCTTCTATAAATAAGCCTAAGTCACGTGTATTTCCTCCAAATGTCATCCAAGTGCTAAAAACATAAAAACAAGCGATTAAGCACATAATCTGGGCATATTTGCATGATTTAGGGGGTTAAATGACCTTGAAATAGTGTATAAAATGACACCTCATCAGGACCTAAAACACATTTTGATATTTAATTGCTTTCTAGATAGATTGTCTTCTCCAACAGATGAGTAGAGAATACACATCGTTCTTAAGATCGACACCTATACTTATCAACTACTACACGATTGGGTACACTGCTCTTTAATGTGTAGGAATAGTCTAGGTAGCATATGTTTTATAAATGTAAAACTTGACTTTCCATTTAGGCACACCAAGTTTTTTGCTCCGTTGCAGGGGAACGGTTTTCGTATTTTTGGTTGTTTAGTTGAAATATGTTTTATGTTAATGTGTTTATTTCTTAATGTGCTTTTGTTTATGTGATTGTGTGTTTGTTTGTTCTTTTTGTTTAAACTGAAAATGGCTCATCGGTATGGACTAGTTGGACCTCTACACCATAGTCGATTATGATTTATCCCTGAAGTTGTTTTATCACCTCTCCAACTATCTCGCCATTAGTGGTCATGGGTTAGCCTAGGTTTTACAAAGTACAGAATCCAGCTTTCATCGTTTAAGTCTTTTTGCGAGTTATGTTTCTTGTTTATATGTTATGTTGATGTGAATTTATGTTTGTGTGCTTGTTTATGTATGTTTACATTTTTTTTCTTTTTATTAAAACTAAAAATCTTCCTTAGACTTACTTATTTCGTCAGTTGGTAGTGCTCTTTACGACATAATTAGCTCTGGGATATCAAAAATAGTTTGATGATTGTTAGAGTGGTTGATGGTAGTCATTTTTCATGTTTGTGTGATTCTTGAGTATATATTTTTTAAGGAGTTGGTCAGGAATTATACATAACTTGGGAAATGTGTTTTAAAAGCATTACTTGTACTTTGAAAATAATGTTTAGTACCTTTTGAGTCAAAAGAAAATGACTAATCACCTTTGTATTTTTATTTAAGTAGTATTCAAATTTAGTAAAGTATTTGCTAGTGATGTGTGCTCTTCCTCTCTTGTTGCTCATATTTTTTATTTTTACACATTTAATCACCAGGTTGTGATAGTGTGCAGGTTGAGCAAAAAGAACAAGCTGAGGAGATCTTGGTGAAAATAAGAGCCAAGATGATGAGAGAAATGGGCAAAATTAGACATGTCCAAGGAGCCTAAAGATGGTAGCTTGAGTCTAACTTAAAGACTCGTTAAATAAACCTGATCTTTTATTTTTGTTTTGTTTGATTTTTGGACTTTTTCTTTATTCTTAGGTCAAAGAGTTTTAAGGTTTGGGGGAGATGAACAACAAGAAGAGAAAGTATTTATCTATGGGAAAACTGAAAAACGTAGCATGTAACTGCCCTCTTTACAAGCCCTATTTATAGGCAAAGAGAACAAGTCTATGGGCTACACTTGATAAGGACCCACTGGATCCAAAGCATTTATTAAAAGCACGTGTACCTACCCTAGAAAGACACGAATGCAGTTGACATCAACACAGGCGTCAGTCACAGTCGAAGGGACGAGTCAAAACATACCGCCCAATAAATTTCAGGATGACGCTGTCTGCATAAAGGTAGGAATAAAATATCAAATCTAAAATATATGGTATCGTTCCATATAAGGGATTTTTCAGTCTTTCTCATGCAAAGTATTAACTTTTACATTTTTCCAATACATGTCAAACACTCTGACAAAGAGATTCATCATTCGCTAGTCATTATTATAAGTCAAGAATGACATAAGCATGGGAAGATAATCCTAAGAGAATGATTCATGGATGCCAAGCACATATTGAGGGGACTCAATTACATAGTCAACATCATATCACTTGTACATGATCTAATACTAGACTCGGGAGACTTGATAAGATATCAATATTAATGGCCTAAGCCCACTAATAACACCCTCGGGTCAAGCCTAATACAAGAGCCCATTAACATTCACTTGATGGCGCCCCACTAAAAAACCTAGGCCATACTTGGCCTAGTAACTTCTCCCCTACGCATGACCACTCATGTAGGGGACCGATGTCTCTAACTGTCACTAACGGTTAAGGATGTACCATCTGACACCTGAGAGTAGGGCGTACAACTAGCCTAAAGTTGTACGAGCCAAGGAGAATGGTCACACATCCTCCTTGTTTGCTCGATGGAGGATTAATGCGTGGCCTCCCCATAGCCATTCATTCTATAAAAGGGTTTATCTTTAAACCCAATGCTTCTCTATAAATAGAAAGCGTTCACAACTTCCCCAAGTAAGTTTATACACTTGGCATAACCATTACACGTAATAACTCCCACACACTACAAAGATGATTTGTTTAAGTGTTACTCGAGCTTCATAGTCTCAATCATATCACCGGGGCCTTACCGTTTAACACGGGAAACCAAACAATACAACCATCCCAAATCGTTCCTTAATCACATTTTACATACCACACGTAAACATGTTTCTAAATTGTAACCTCCGTTTCCATAAGTTTCTTTGATTACGTAAGGTCCTTCCCATGTAGATCCTAGTTTTCTTTGAAACTCTACTTGCTTGCACTATTTAGCCAAATCACATATTCTCTCGGCTTGAATGTAGAAGGTCGGACCCTTTTATTGTAATACTTCTTGAGCTTTTATTTGTAATTGGCTTCACAAACATAGTCTATTTCCCTTCTTTCGTTAAGAAGGTTCGAGTTCTCTCTAAGTCTTTAATCATTCAAATGTGCTTTGAACCCTTGGATTCTTTTAGTGCCCACACTTAGCTCTGTTGTAACAACTGCTTCTGAAGCGTAAGTAAGGCTAAAGGGGGTTTCCCCATGGCTAGACTTTAGAGAGGTTGTATGTGCCTAGAGCACTTGACGTAGTTTATCTACCTAACTATGTTAGCTTAACAATCTTATTTCCATTCCTTTGATCATGTCTCTATACGCACCACCCATTTTTGCATCCTTATGGCGTCTTTGAAAAGGTGCAAGTAGTTATTTGTATCCCATTTCTTATCATATGATCCTTCGTGAGTAGACATATTAAGGTCATTTGATAGAGGATAATCCTTAATCCAATGCACGAAAGGTGTTTCAGAGCCCATTGGCTCTAAGTATAAACCATTTTGGCCATATAATTTGTACACATGAACAAATTGAACATTTGGATAAGATGTAGCAGGTTGTGCATAGTGGGGATAGTTATTATATGACATAATCAAAGTTTACATAGGTTTATCACTATGTGGGTTATGACTATTCATAGGTGTACTAGAAGTATAGCTAGGGGAAGACTAAAACGAAGGGTACCTTTCGAAGGTTAGGTTCCCTCCTATAGGTGGTTTCTGATAGTTTAGTTGGGGATTATAAGGCAAACTATTGATAGGTGAAGCATAGGGATTGACATAATTATGAGGATATGACTGAGTATTTTATGGAGCGTACATACCATTAGGCAGAGGATTCCCTCCCTAATTGATCAAAGGCTAAGTGCCTTTGTAATCGGAAGTGAGGGATGAATACAAAGGTTGCCCATTTTCACTCTTACAAAGGTGGGCTGCGAGCAAGGGAGGTAAGTTTAATTCTTAGCTTTCCTCATTCGTTGTCCTTCTATCATGCTCTATTCTCACCCTCTCCCTAGATTTACTTTATGATATGCTCGTATTCTTGCCACAAACATCTTCGAACCCAATAACCCTTCGTCCTCACCCTTGAGTGTTCGAAGATCCAATTCTAAGAATTGGAGTGGCCTAATTGACACGTGTGCCTCTATTTCTTCATCATATTCCTCGCTATAATATTCCAACTCTTCTTAGACATAATTATTGCGTGTTTGCCTTCTTTGTTCTCTCATCAAATACTCTAAGGCTTCAAAGTTGGCCTCTACGAAAGTAGAGCTAATTACACGTTTTGAATTAGCCAAAGTAAAGGCACGATTTATATGGGTGGTAAGTCACCCACTTTTGGAACGGGTAGTGGGTTTAAGATTGAGAAACCCAGAGGGGTGTGTCTTCTTTTCTTTCTTTCATGTCAGATAGTGAGTGGTGTTTGACGGTTACAAACTGATTCTACAATAAAATGCACTACCAGACCTTGCAATGATGATCGAAGGATATAGGGTTATGTGGTGATAGCCAAGTTAATAGTAACCTAAAATAAGATAAATAGAAACACTATGTTAAATGAAGCGTAGGATTTGGACCCTGCAAATTACCCTCGCGTAAGAATAAGTATGTAATACGATGTATATGATAAAGTAAGGTATGATGATGTTAAGAATGTAATCAAACCTGAAAGATCTGCCAAGCTATTTATAGTGGATGGAGATAGGCTATGGCACGCTCCTGCACTTAAACTAGAGATCAAGGGTGTCCCTTGATTTTAGGTAAATGATGGGTTTATGTCCCACGATCCCTATCTTCGTGGGAAAGCTTTGACAAGGTTTATGATCTTGGGTTTGACTTGGGCTTGTGAAACCTCTGTGATAATATCTCAGAAGGGCATACCTTAGATGGTGTTGGGCTTCGATTGTTGACTTCACAATGTGGTCATTATTGCTCGTGAATGATTTTACGCCAAAATAGATTTTGAGAAGTTTACCAAATTGTTCAGAGTATAGTCGAATAAAATTTGAAAAAAAGACCTTCAAACTGCTCAAAAGGTACCATCAAATATATAATGACATTTTTCTTTGTCAATGATAATATATTTTTGTTTAGGGTTAAGTCCATATATATCTCATGTACTTTTAAAAATAATTTTATCACCCATGTACCTAGTATTTTTTTTTCCATTACCACCAATATCGTCCCATTTTATAATGGGTTACTGGCTATTTCGGGTAACTTGTACACGTCATAAATTTTTTAAATACCTTTTTTTTAATTATCAAAATAAATATGAAACCTACCCTACCTCGACCCACCCCTAACCATATACCTTTTTCCCTAATTTTAGTTAAATCGTGAACCCTAATTCCTAAAATCTTATAAACCCTAATTCCCAAATTCCTTAACCCAAAATTCAGTTTATATCGCAATGAGTAAAGGTAAAGGTATGTCATTTGTTATTATTTAAGGTAAAGGTATGTCTTTTTGTAGAGAATTCGTGTAGTGTGTAATTCTACACAGGGTTTTGCAAGTAGATGCAAGTAGATAGAAGGTAAAGCATTATTGGTCATTGTTGATGGGTATAATGATTTTCATTTACTAAAAAACTTTAAGGGTGCTTGGTTTAGAGAGCTTAGGCAGATTATGCAATGGTTGGTAAGGTTTTGTAATGGATTGATAAATTTAGAGCTTAGGTAGGTAGATAGGATTATGGTTATATAAGTATATGCAAGTAGATAGAAGGTAAGGCATTGTTGGCCTTTGTTAATGGGTATAACGCTTTTTATTTACTAAAACAGTTTAAGGGACGCTTGGTTTAGAGAGCTTAGGTAGGTTATGTAATGGTTGGCAAGGTTTTGTAATGGATTGATAAACTAGGAGCTTAGGGAGTTACTGGATTGGGGGGATTATACTAGGTTTTGTAATGCTTATTACCTCATTCTCATTGCTTTTATCCATTTTAATTTGCCATTCTTTACTTTCTTCAGCAACTTTTGTTTAGCTTTTCAGAATGAGACTTGCTAGTTTCATTCTTATATTATTGATAATAGTTAGTAGAACATCCTTATGACATCTCTTCTCATTTCCAAACAACCTCTTATTTCTTACATTCCATATACAATACACACTTACTGCAAGCACTATTCTTCTCAATATACTCCTGATGGAATTGATTGCATGCTGTTATGTTATTCTATTCAGTATTCCATCCCAATCATTTGTTAAATCCTCCATTTTGATTCTTTTTTTTCCAATTTGCCCATATTTCTTCATAGTATGAATACTTGAGCAAAGCTATCTTGTGTAGTCAATTTTCTAATCTGCCAATCCTTTTTTTACCAGGATACCATTTAACCAGTCTATCTTGTGTAGTTAATCTTTTAAGAATAGTCAGCCAAAGAAAAAGGAGTGTTTATAAGTACAATGTGAGAACCATATAACCTTGTTCCATGCCACTTTTTCATCACTAAGCTTCTAATCTTTCCACATTTTACTCATTGTCATTCTATTATTGCATGCCATTACTGTAATTCTATTATTGATGGAATTATTAAGTGTCATTACTGTCATTCTTTTGAGTAACTGTTCTTAATTTATTATTGCAAAAATCATTGTGCTTAGTTCTAACAGCAGCACCTCTTTAGAAAGCACCAGCTTTGAGCTAAGCAGCAGCTCAGATGATATTGTGTCTAGCAAGGGGCCATCCAAACCAATTGTGTCTAGGAAGGAGCCATCAAAAGATTTGCTCAAATGGTACGAAGATGCCACGGATGAGGATGCCACAGTTAAGGATACCACAGACAAGGATACCACGGACGATGACATTGAAGAATCTTTCTTTCCAAAGTCTAAAGGTAAAAATGTACAAAGGACAAAAAATTGAACTCCAACAGTCATCTTCAAAAGCCCTATTCCAATCAAGAATGGTTTGTAGTGGAAGCTGATGAAAGCATTTCATTATTTTGTTTAATTTCATCTAGTAGTTATCTTAAAACAATATTATGGTAACCTCTTAAGCTAATTTTTGGGCACTCTGACTTGTATCAGCTGATTAAACCTAATTCTACTTTAGTAATGACATTTATATGTAAATTAATAAAATTTCTAAGTTTAGATCTGTTTGTGCATCTGTTTTCATTAAATTTGTATTTTTAGATTCGTTTGTATTTTTTTAGATTGTTTTGTGCTTGTGTTTCCATTAAAGGTTAAGTCAAAATGATATGGGTCATATAGAAATTTTGAAAATACTTATATGAGTCATACATGAAAAAGGGAAAAAAATGGGCCCAAATAGCTGAGATGTAATATTACCTATTTCGACAAGTTATAGCCGGTTTCATGGGTGATTATAGTATTTTTGAAAAGTTCGTTACCTATATATGAAATTTTGAAAAAGTACATGGGCTATATATGAATTTATTGCTTATTTGGATGTATTATTATTATACTATATAGTTAAACACCAAGATTGTTGCCTCGAGGCAACATTTAATGCTCCTCCTTAAATGCTTTCACCCGGCCCGACCCGGTAACCCGCAGGTATACCCGGTCCGATTTTTTTTTTTTTGCGTTTTCATTATTTATACAGTAATACTTTTATCTTCTTCCCTAGTGAGTCATACACACACAATGATACGTGTCCCTTCCTCGCCATTTCATAACAAAAACATACACACACACAACGTGAAACCATTTATGTCTTTTACCGATGCTCCCATCAACCCACTACTCTTATCACTAATAATCTGATCATCAGCATCAACATGACTCCTAAATAGTAAGTTTTGTCGAAAGTATATGAAAGTGTCCGTTTATAGAAAGATAAATAAATGCTCATCGTGATGCTAGAATTTATTTTGTCTAACGATTAACGGTTTATAAAATATTCAAATTATAAAAAAATGATTGGAATTTGAATTCTAAATATAAAAACTAGTTAATCTTCCTTTTTTTTAAATGGAAAAATAAGTAACTAAGATTTATTTTTGATAAGTTATAAACTTTTAGTATATAAGAGAAAAGTTCAACAGAGACTAAAAATTGTTTAAAAATATAATGAACAAATCATGACCATCCACTTTCATCTTTAAAAATATATATTTCACAAACCATTAATCATTACGCAAAACAAATCATATCATCACTACGAGAATTAAATCATATTTCTATAGAGGGACACTTCTATATACTTTAGATGCACATTTTTTTGGGTTTTTTTAGCATCGAAATTTACATTATGAAAATTCACATGTACTTTATAGTTCATTTGTAATTTTAAAAATCACATGCGATTTATGGAAATCACAAGTGATTTGTGAAATCATGCATGATTTTCAAAAGAACATCACAAGTGAGTTTTCCGGTCGGAAATTCAACACTAAAATAATTCGAAAAAAAAAGTTCGTCGAAACTATATCGAAGTGTCTGTCTACTGAAGATAAAAACAACTAGGTGCTGTTTGTTTATTAAGAGGCTCTGAATCTGAATCTGACTCGCACATCTGAATCTGAATCTGATGCGTAAATGTCTGAATCTAAATGAAATAATATTGTTTGTTTTTTACTTTTTAAATGTCTGAATGATAGAAGTACAAATCAGTTTATTTTTAAAATCAGTTTTATTCCTACGAAACATAAACATGTTTAAAAATTATATAGAGCATTTAATCATAAAATTAACATAATTGTGCAACCTGAGAATAAAATGTTTTAAAAAACATTCAAAATTTTGTGTCAATTTATTCTCACATAGTCATATATAGTACTCTCATGTGATTAAACATCTTCAATATTTTACAAATTGTTACTGTCATTAACTTTACAATCACAAGATTGCTAAAAATAAAATTTCATAGTATACTTAACATTGTCAATTAACAATTAAAATACTTTTTAGTGAAAAATTTAAACTCATGTGTAAATTACACGGGGCACAAAAAAAATTAGTATTTTGAACATTATTTAAGCATTATCATCATTAGTATTTTGAACATCACTTATTTAACAAAAAAATTAATTAATTTTCTATAACGTAATATCAATATTAAAAGAAGAGTAAAAAAATATCTCACAAAACAATGAGGAAAAAAACAAAAAACAAAAAAAAAACTAAAGAAAAAAAGAAGAAAAAAAGAGAGTAAAGATTAAAGAGTGAAGAGACATTAAGAGGCATCAAGACCCCCCATCCACATCTAGTTGGTTAAGATGTTTCAGCCTCTGACCGCGTCTGAACAAAAGAAAAAAAAACAAGCGCACTTAATGAGCCAAATGTCTGAGCGCGTCTGAATGAGTCAGATTAAGAGGCTGTTAAGGGGCTCTTTATGAAAAACAAACACCACCCTAGTCGTCGCGATAGTGTACTTTTTGTCGCTTAACAATTTACCGTTTATAAATATTTCATTTTTAAATAAGATGTGAAAAGTTGGGTTTTTATTTATGAAAAAATAAATAAGTAGGAATGGTTCATTAGATTTTTAAACAATTTTAGGTTTATATTGATTTTAAATCCTCCAAACCCTCTTTATAATTTTTAGGATTTTGCTAATAACAACTCTATGAGTGTTGTATAAGTTTTCTCTGATTAAAAACAATTCCAAATGTGAACTAATCATTTCTATAAATACATGATTGCAACACATATAAATATATAATTATGGTAAGCGAGTTTTAATAAGATATATATTAGTATTAACATACATGAAAATACTATTTAGTTATGGAATACTTATACAACACCCATGGGGTTGTTGTTAGCAAAGACCTTAATTTTCAGAGTTTGATGATATATTCAGATTCTCCAAATCTAAAGTTTAATTCAATTAATAATTATCGCATCCTTAAGTAACGCCGCAACCACTGTTATATTTAAGCCGTTGATTACAATTGCTGGCAGACAAAATGTTAACCTTCAAATAAAGATTAAAGCAATCTGACTTGCGAATAAAAGAACGTAGCTACATCAATAATTATAAAATATTGTTTCCATACTTGAATTGAACAGTTAGAATTGAACCTAAAACTAGAAAACTTGAAGCTGGCGTTTAGCAGTAGCAGCAGAACATTGAATGTAAGTTAGGTCGATCACTGTACTACCGTAGACGAACCAATTGGGATATATTATATATACATGCTGCACTGCATTATTGAAACATATATATTATTTCTCTGAAAGAAAACTGCATTGTTGGATTTATCGGACCCATCGTTAGCCTCCATTGTTCAACGATGTTATAATTAAATTTGTCAACTATCGTAAATAATTGAATTTGAGGGTCAAAGTAATATAGTCAATCAATAAGTCAGTCAACCATTATCAAATATGCAAGTATACTCGTCCATCATTGAAATGATCAATTACCAAGTTCTGTGTCCAAGCATGCCTTCCTTATTCGAAATTCTTGAAGTCTGTTACACGTTTAAGATTGAACATATATTCAAACAAACGTAGGTAATGAATCATTCCACGAATCGGTCAATTGAATATAATAATAACCCTAGCTATGGCAGGTATATTCCTCTAATACTCCATCTGTCCCATTTTTATTGTCCACGTTTCTTTTTTGGGATGTCCCAATTTAATTGTCCACTACTAAAAATAGATAAGGAAGTTTGATCAAGTTTACTATATTATCCTTGTTTGAAATTATTATTACAAACTTTAAAAAAGACTTAAATTAATTACCTAAGGGTAAAACTGTCTTTCTGTCAAAAAGTAAGAAAGAGAAAACAGTAATAAATGCACTTTTTTTAAACTGTGTGTTTTTTGTCGGAGATAATAATTTTGAGACGGATGGAGTAGTAAAATATTTAATACATTCATCAAGTCTAATCGTTGAAATTTCTTTAATGTTAAAATATTAAAGTCATTATTAAGCAACATAATTATGAAACTTTATTGCATTTTGTTGTACTTGAAATTTCTTTGATGTTACCGCGCAAATAAGTCACACAACATTAGTCAATTTGTATCTATCGACATTAGATGATTAGAATGTGTTTGTTTTTTTTTTCTTAAAAAGTTTTTTTTTTTGCCACTTTTCTTTTAAGAGGGTGTTTGGGATTGCTTATTGAAAATAGATTATGCGTTTTGAAAATGGATAATCAGATAATCAGTGTTTACAAAACGTGATTTTGAAAATTAGTGTTTGGATTTGATTATGCTATTTGGAGTCGCAATAATCACATAATCATTTTTCTGAGTGTTTGGCAAACCAAATTATTTACAACTTTAGTAGTAAAATTACCAAAAAATACATGATATAAAAAGACAAAACTTAAACATAGACAAAGCATACCACCATCTGACACACACAATAACATATGGCAAAATAGTATTTTCTTAAAGTCGAACTATTTAAATAACTTTAAGAAAATAAATGGCCCGCAGGCGATCTGTCATTCAGTCGTATGGAATGAAAACAAGCATGGAGTAGAAAAAAGAATGATACTGTATTGAATTAGTCAAACCCTTGACATTAAGAGTTAAGACCATGTGACCACTTAATATATCATGTAAAAACAAAACAAGCATGTAGAAAAAAGAATTATGATATTGCACGTCATCGTGCACCTGATATCTAATTATGATTCATGCCACATCTATAAATAGTCTAGCAGCAAGACGAACATCCTACCACAAAATACATCTCTTTCTACATACATTTGAACGATCACTTGTTTATACATCTAACACGTACGTTCCAAACAATGGGAGCTGGTGGCCAGATGAACGTTTCGAGTAATGAAACAGACATACTCGAACGTGTTCCTGTCTTTAAACCTCCATTTCGGATCGCTGATCTAAAGAAAAGAATACCACCACACTGTTTCGAACGCTCTCTTGTTCGCTCTCTTGGTTCCTTCTTTCGTGATCTTTTTGTGATATATTCCTTATACTATCTGGCATCAAACTACATCCCGTTGCTCCCTCAATCCCTTTCTTATGTTGCATGGCCACTATATTGGCTCGCCCAAGGTAGTATACTTATGGGATTTTGGATCCTTGGCCATGAATGTGGCCATAATGCTTTTAGCGAGTACCGGTGGCTTGATGATGCACTTGGTTTATTCATCCATTCTGTTACCTTAACCCCATACTTTACGTTCAAGTATAGTCACCGAAACCACCACGCCCACACGAACTCACTTGAGTGGGATGAGGTGTACATCCCAAAACTCAAATCCGATACTTTCTTCTCTGAGTTTATGAATAATGGACCAGGGAATGTGTTCATTCTTATCATACGGGTCACTCTTGGCCATCCCTTGTACATGATCTTCAACACTTTAGGTATATTTAACGACCATGACCGTGAGCTCCGTCACGTTGTGCTCTCAGACGTTGCAATCGTTGCAGTTCTCTATGCACTCTACCATCTTTTTGTGACGGAAGGTGTAAAAATGGCAGCCTTCTTGTATGGAATTCCTCTGTTTACGTTTAGTGGTATCTTTATTATCGTGACTTACTTGAACCATGCTCACCCAGCGGTTGCTCACTATGATTCGACCGAATGGAACTGGCTAAGAGGTGCTTTAGCGACCATCGATAGGGACTACGGAATGTTCCTAAACTGGGCTTTCCACCATTCGAATCAAAATCACGTTATTCACCATTTGTTCCCCATGCTTCCACATTATCATGCATTCGAGGCTACAGAGGCTGTGAAGCCTATTATAGGTGACTACTACAAGTACGACGATACTCCTATTTTAAAGGCAATGTGGAGGGACACGATGGAGTGCATATACGTCGCACCAGATGAAAACTCAGAGAACAAAGGAATTTACTGGTACTTTAAATAGGCTAAATATAACTTGCCTTGCTTGTTTAAGTGATACAAGTTTTTAAGGTATATTTTGGTACGATGTATAGGCTCATCAACTTGTAACAAATTCATGTTCAAATTAATAAATTCACGAGGGTGTAATGTTGTATCTTTGTACCAACGGGCATTTTGTCCAATGGTATGGAGGTTTTACCCTCCTAGGCAATGTCTCATGTTCGAGTCTTGTCAAGGGCGATAGGGGTTTCCTCCCGCGTGTGTAAAGGGATGGGTGACATTGCCTTCTTGGCTGGACCCAACCTGGTTGTGTGGGCTCGCTACGCCTTCTGGGCTAGGGGCCATGTAGCCACAAATTGCCGTTCCAAAAAAAATGTTGTATCTTTGTTTATAAAGTTATATTAAGTCTATCTCCAATTCATATTTATTCCTCATACATCAAATTATAATATCTGATATCTCTGTCAATATCGTGTTCTATAGCCATTATCATAGACAAAGTATATACTGCGATTGAAATTTCAAGTTCGTCACAATTCAAGTCGGTTTCAAAATTGTTGCGTAAAAATGAAAGAGATCCTCCCGTTAGCAACTTCTGTTTACTCAAAAGATTTTATTGTTGCATGAAGATGGGCCGTCAGAATCAATCTATTTAAAATTGTAAAGTGACAATTGGTCAATTTGTCGTGTTACTTGATAGAGCTTGTAAACTATTAGGACCGATTTGCGCGTGAATGTGTTAAATCTCGTTTTATATTTATATTTAGATTTTTAAAAAAATATATCAACACTCTTGAACAGTGTATCTGTTCGTGTATAGTATAGGCTTAATATGACCGGGTCGTTTGCAAAAACGAATAATTTGTTTGTAAAGTAAATGACAATAATTAAAATGACAGAAAAAAGAGTAAATTGAAGAGCGTTTTAGATCTAAGAGACTGTGGTTTTGAGAAATTAAATGAAATAACAAAACAAGTAAATAAATGACAAATTATTAAAGCAAAGATTAAATTAATGGAGGAAAAGCTGGACTAGATTTCCGTCATTTCCGGAAAGTGCACGGACAGCCGCCCTTTCCCCTTTTCACAATGTTTGTGCAGTTGCTCACGAATTCAAGTTTGAATGGCCCTTCGAAGTCCCGCACGCTCTTTTTGATCGGGAGCGGGGTGGGCAACTTCCGTCGGTGCTGGCGCCTGCGGCAGCGCCTCTGGAGCCGCCCCCCGTTCTGGAGCCAGCGGGTTCTGAATGACCTCCCTCTCACGGTTAAAAAAGTGGTGAACCATCTCGAAGAAATCCATATCGTCCATCCGAATTGTCTCCATTACAGCCAACTCCCCTGTCTCTTTCCCTATCGAAAAACTAGCCTGACTCTCCGTCTCCATTTTTTCTAGAAATGCTAACCAAGTGACACACTGGGGCCATGGGTCATGAAAGAGGTTGGCCCCCATCCTCCTCTTAACTATGTATGGCCAATGAACTCCTCGCTTTAGTCCGTTCGTTTTTTTCCTTCTTTGGGCTCGGGTCGATAGTCGCCGTGGTAGTAATGTCCCGGAGCCCGGCTACCGACCCGAGGCGCCGATCGGGAAAGTCATAAAGGGACGTTGAACGCAATTCGTCAAGGGCGTTACCACAAGAGGCTTGGCAATTCAAGTGAAAGTTTCTTAGACTAGTCCCAGCGGGGAAACTGACTTCCGAGAGAGCAGCTTTCGCCTCGGTAATTCCCTAACGAGAACGAGAGAGAGCCGATGCAAAAGTCGCCCTTGACGCGAGGGAACGCCAGACAGACTGACCTCTGCTAACTATGTTTTATATAGACTGGAAGCTAGAGAGAGACTAAGGTATAGTGCCGCTACCAGAGAAGGCTCTTTCGTGCTAGGCGTCCAGACCCACTACGCCCGAGCCGCCTCCCCGTCACACTTGCTATATCCACTAAGGCTTCATCCCACTTCATCCTACCAACTATACCTAATATAAAGCCGCTCTATAACAATTCAAGACAACAAGAAAGCAAGAAAAGGATAGCGATCGATTTGGGAGCGTCACGGGGGAGGAAGATCGAAAGGTAACCTATGAGACCGGGGAGTTATGCTTTTTCTCCCGCCTCAGCTTCGCGGATGGGAGGAGTGCGAGAGCTGAGCCCGCACGCTCTATGCTTTTCCCCAGCCTTCCCTCCAGTAAAAAATGAGTTCGTACCCCCTGTGTCTAGGGATTCCTGGGGCATGAGTTAAGCATATAGTGGATTTCTCTTTCTTTCGATTGAGCGTCGGTACTTTTTGAGTCTCTCCCCGTAGGCGTGCAAAACAACAGAGCCACTGCTCTTCGGGGCGGTGGAGTGGACAATCCCTTATTCCAGCTTTAGAGGAGCATCTTTGCATGAATCAATACTAAGTCCTCAGGCCCGTATGAAGTCCTTCGATTTCGGAGATTAGAGCAGAATAACCCCGTAACGGCGGGGAAGGCTTTCGCCTCGAATCCAAACGATTTCTCGTCTTTTCTTAAGAGATTTCTAGTTAGGACTTGATCGAGGGATCAATTTTATCCGGAACATAAAGTAACAAGACCAGAACCCCGTGTGGACTATGAACCAACAAAAAAAAGAGCGTCAGCTCCAAAAAAAGGATTGTTTGCATTACTAAAATGTACATATTTTTTACTCTGAGATCTATTCCAACATTTCCAGAAGAAACCATTAAGCTTTGGTTGAAAGATGCAACGTACATCAAAGATTATCTCTTCAGATTCGTTAATATGTGGATTCCGTTTCCGAATCTTCCGATCTGTTTTTTTCAAGACTACTACTATTGCTAACGTAGTAGGCAAAGTGCTATTAATCGGATGGTCCGACCCCCATCTCGACCCGGTGTCGCAAGGGTATGCGTTGAGGTGGATCTTCTCAAGAAAAAGCCTAACCTAATAGGGTCTGGTTAGGCATGGGAAAAACGAAGGAAGATGGCATAAAATCGTCTATGAGAAAGACCCCACGGAACGATATTGCACGTCTTGTTCCAAACAAGGTTATTCAAAGTCAAACTTCAAACTTCGTTCGAAAAAGTCAAGTACAACTGATGCAGCCAACAAAGAGAAGTCCAAGCAGCAGCCGTCAGCTCCTAACTCTAATGCCTATAGGAAAAAATCTTCACAAGGTCAACGAGGAAAAGCTCCCCCACGTCAAGTCTACAGGCCAACGGGCAAGACCGTCCAATCATCTTTCGAGAATACATATAATCTTCCAAAAAAGACTGCGGACAATCAGACGGAGCAGAATCTTTTTCTTTTAATAAATAATAAAAAGACTTCTCAGCACATACAGATTTCTGCCGATCCTTCAACCAGTACTGCTTCTCATGATTCTCAGTTGAGGGTGGATTCTTCTCATCAGGTAATAGTAGATGCCATTGACTCATCTTTGGCTGCTAACAATTCCAATGTTGATAATTCTAGTATTCAGGCTATGCTATTATGCCTATTTTCTCTCAG
>BQNB010015693.1:28082-35582 GCA_026074375.1 Tanacetum coccineum | reverse complement strand
TTCCTGCAAACGGAGGTCGCCGTTCGCCCCACACTTCAGAAAGAGTACAACAAGAAGATGAATACAAGAGATAGAAAGGCCTGCTGACCCTATCCTTCTTCCATACTCACAGCGAGTCCATTGTGCTTACGAACGAGTGGAGCGTCTTCAATGCGAGTTGTGCGTGGAGTTTCGCCTAAACAGTTAAGTGAAATAGTGGCGTTTGTTGTTTTCGAGTCCCCCCCTGCCTTCGGCTCCTAAAGGTACCTTAGTTCTCCATAGGCGTCTAAAGGCGGAGTGGAGTGAAGGCATTCTCTTGGGAGAAGCCCGCCAGCTTACTATAGTAAGAGAAGAGGGCGCTATTTCACAGTGGTAGGGGGGTTCATCCTTACTTAGCATCACGTGCGACTTTGGTCGAGAGCAGCGCCTCAGACTCACTGGTATGGCAAAGCCCTAGGCTAGGGATTGACTTAGGCGCAATAGCCTGTTTGAATAGAATTGTAAACCGCCCTATCGCTACACCTGATCTGTTTACTTACTCTTATGCCGCTAACGCGCCCCTTTGTCAAATAGTAAACTTCCGATCGACTTCTGCCGGGTTGGTTGCTTGCTTCCAAAGCCCTAAGCAAGAGGTCCCATACTGTCCTGTCCTGAACGAGAACGCGAACTCGAACAATTGGCTTGACTTTAGCTACATGGACAGTTTGACCGACCTAACGGCCAATAAACTACAGCTGGAATCCTGTTATCCTATTTATTCCCATGATGAAGGCTCAATTGTTTGAAAAAGTGGATGCTCATATAGGATCAAAGTGATACTACTACTTATAAGTCGAGTGGCCCTAACAACCTGCTTAACTGATCTTATTGAATAGATGGGCTTCAGCGAACCTACTTCGACTTCTTAGATGGAATTAATTCAATAAGATCAGGACTAGTCTTTCACTTCACAGATCAGATAGAGATCGACTTTTTATCCCATGGCCAGCTCAAGAAAGAGGCAGGCTAGAAGGCATACGATCTGAGACCCTTACCTAAAGCCAGTAGGGTGGAAAGAGGCTCTTAGAGTGCTGCTAGATGAGATAAAGCATATCAGTAAGCGATTGAGGGACGGCGAATGCCTACCCTCAGAATAGTATACCTTCTAGTGATTCGACCTGAAGTTACAGACTTATCTTATCTATAGAAAGAGGTTGGATTCCTTGTCCGACCATCCTATCCTCAAAGACAGCCTTCTAGCTCTTACCCTTCTGCCTTTCGAATATCCCTTCCGACTTCTTCATGCTAGCTCTCCAACTGACTGTCTTACTCCAGCTTTCATTTCAGTTACTGATTCGCCTATCCTCTCCCTTCCGGTCGAGCTAGTTTTGATTCCTCTATCTAGGCCAACATTCATTCTAAGACTTTCACCAGCAAGGGCTGAAAGAGAAGAGCAGGGGGTGGTAGGCTTAGTAGGGCTCGAACCTACAATATCACCGTTATGAGCGGTACGTTTCAACCAATTAAACTATAAGCCCCTACGGATCTCTACATGCAATTCGCTCACTTCGGGAAGAGCGAACGGAAAGAGGAGGCCTTTGCTCTATCTGCTTCTTCCTCTCCCCAGGAATGAACAATTGGAAAAATCAAAAGATTATATATATCTTTTTTGTTTATAGATAGATATAGAATGAAATTATATATATTATTTTATTCTATAGAAAAATGAAGTGAAGCAAGATTCTATAGAAAAATGAAGTGAAGCAAGCGGCCCTTTCGCGACTCAAACTGCCGGTACGCTTTCCGGCTCGCAACCGATCAAGCGGGCGGAGGCTCTCTATTTGCTTGCAATGCCGGCTCTTCGCCTTTAGTTAGAAGTAGAAGTAGAGGGCGCCGTTTGCCCCACACTTCAGAAAAAGTCAAAAAGTATGGATGAAGTAAGAAAAAGTACATAAGGAATGAGAAAGAAAAACTTGGTTACGGGAACCGAAGGTTAGGCCAACTACTTTAGTATAGCTACACCTAAAAAAGTGTATTCCTACCCTTTCCCCTTTCTGTCAATGTTGCCAATTCCCAGAAGACTAATGTACCCTCGTGTATACAGTTGTCCAACTACTTTCTTCCTCCGACTTCTTTAGCCACTTCCGGCTTCCCCACTTCTGCATCTGTCGTATTCGGGAGAGCTTGCTTCGTGGCGGAGCATTTAGCAATGCTAGCAGCCTGGTGAGGGCTGGCTGTCTGGGGACATTTTAAGGTAGGGCCTGCTGGGCTTGCTTCTTTTCCGGTCCGGGCTAGTTCGCAAAACCTAGACTCCCATGGCTCGCTTGGAAAACGTTCGTACGTTGCTAACCTCTTATTCTCCTCCTACCCTTGAACTCTTCTTGAATCGAGGAGTGAAAGCTCAGCTAGGGCTGTTCCTCTCTCCGATGGATGAGCGGAGAATTGCATTCTGATATGATTTCTTAAGAAAACCTCAGTGGGGCGTGCCCCAACCAAAATCCAAGCGGGCCCAATGAGAAGAGACCCACCCTCCCACTCTCTCTCATTTATTCAGCGAAAAAAACTACATAACGGGGGCCCTTCCGTTAAGAGGTAACGAATCGACTTTTTTTTCAAGGGGATCCCTTGCACGACCAAGTCAAAAGTCGAACATACTTGTATAGTCAATCCGTATAAAATAGTCAATTTCATTCTTTCCAATTCCAATGTAAAATATTATGGCGGAACCTAGCCGCACAACTCGAGGATTTTCCGCGTTCTTTTAAAGCGGAAAGCATCTTTTGGAGATGTTCCAAGTCAAACTCCCGACCTTTTTGTCGTCCTTGAAAGAATTTCTCTCGAATGACTTTTGTAAATTCCCATTCATCTCCGGGATAAAGATATTTCATTTGCGCTATTATTTCATTTTTGACTGCAAAGTGGTTAATAGCTAGATCCTTTAGTTGTCCTTGCTGCTCCGCGTTGAACTCGTTCAGTGGCTTTCGAATGGAGTCTTCCCCAAGTACGCCTTGAAGTTCGTTCTTAGGAAGTTGATTTATTATAGAAGCCATTTCGTTCTTCTCAAGTTCAACGTTGATCAAATTCCTGCCTGGAATTTGAATCTGTTGTTCATAGAGTATGGGGGGAAGCTCATTTAGACTAGGAAGAGACGCTTTCCCCCTTTCTAGCGGCGTTTCCGGTGGGCCCAAGCGCAATTCTGGATCTTCTGGTTTGTGAGCGCATTCCGCCGAATCCATGCTCAAAGGAAGATCTGGAAAAACGCAGAGTTTCGCCATACTTAGAGAAAGAACGACCATCATAGTAGGAGGACACCCGATTTTTCTGAAAAAAATCGAGACAAGCCTGCTAGATAGGCCCTTCGCCCCGATGGAGCCCGCGATTTGTGCCATTTCTGTACCAACACAAGCGAGCCCCAGAACATAAAAACACATAAGATAAAAAAAAAGACCTACGGCGATCAGTAACAAAATGGTTATGTACCCTCTGCACTTCAAGAATTGCGAAAGACTTTTCATTTTTATCCTTATAGATCTCGTCTTGTTCCTAAAAGAAAAAAGTTTGAATATAGTAAGTACCCTGTTCCGAACATTTCCTAAAAGTAGACGACAAGTTTTAAATTTGAATGAAGGCATTCCTCCCTCACATGCATTTGCAACAGATTCATACTAAGACCGGTAATACCCATAGACACGGCCATTCTCGGCATCTTCCCTGTTGCCCCTCTTCTCAAAGCCCTTCGAGAGTCAATAGATCACTGAACACCTACCGATTCTCATATGGAATCAACTCTAGCTTGAAAAAGCTGGTAGTCTATCTTTCATAGTCTTTCTACGGAACGCACCTAGGCAAATTCTTTCAACGGGTGGACCCAAGTCTAACTTCTCTTACGAATATATATTCGAGTTCCCTTGAAAAACAGACTGTATAATCAGTCAGTAGTGCTTTATTAATGGATTCACTTTCTTGCTAAGGAGATGAGTTGCCTTCTTCAGATTGAAATTCTCTCTGGGTAGGCGACGCGAATCTATTTCTATGCTTCAATCGGATACCAATTGCTTGGATCTGCTGCTTCAACTCGGTCAAATGCAACCGCTGGTCTTGGTGCTATATGTTGCTGGGGCTAAAAGTGAACTATGCCAATCACATTGATTAGGACCCATCGCATCATTAACCGGTACCAATCAATCATCCAACTCCCTATCTCATCTTTTCTAAGCCAATTTTATTAGGGCTCACCTGACCACCCAACCACTTACGTCAATTCCA
The DNA here is from genome assembly GCA_026074375.1 of Tanacetum coccineum. Taxonomy (NCBI): domain Eukaryota; kingdom Viridiplantae; phylum Streptophyta; class Magnoliopsida; order Asterales; family Asteraceae; genus Tanacetum; species Tanacetum coccineum. The sequence continues at coordinate 31,358 of BQNB010015693.1, read as the reverse complement.
TGAGCTCGGGAGAAGAATATGAAGTGACCACCTGAAGTAGAGGTGCCATCTCCTTCTTCAAGATGCAAAGGCGACCAGCTTTAGCCATAGGAACTCCTTCTCTATCGTTCGAGTGTATCCCTATTGTCTTATCCAGATGTAAACGAGCAAGGTTCAGGCACCGGGCGAGAATAGGTAGTCATTGGTGGGTCAAATCTCAGGGAAAACTTTCTAATCTATTCTCCTCTATCTGAGGCAATCACTACGAACATGCGCTAACCTCATATATCTCCTTGATCGACCTCTTATTCGGGCAATGAGGGGTCCATCCATTAGATCTGCTGGTCTGCTCGGAGCGTAACCATACTTGGAGGTTTCATACCCGACGGGAATGAGAAGGTCGGAGTTAAGCATACGCTATCAGGAAAGCTAAGGCCCTTCGGGCGATTCTTGTGGCCACATTAAGGTTTCCCAGCTCTCAATCAAACGAAAGGAAGGGCCCAAACCGTTAGGGAGCATATGTTTCCAATAGCAAGAGTCAGTCCAAGCAGCGGAACACGTTACCCATTTCAACTAGGGAAGTTTCCAAACTCAAATTCGAAATGAGATCTTCCATCTTGATTAGCATGGTAGGTAGGCATGAAAGATGAGGCAAAGAATGTTCCGCATCTCCGCGGCCAGAAGCTTTCAAGACAGGCAAAGGTAAGGGGAAAAACAGATAAGGAAGGGGAAAAACAGATAAGAAAGGGGAAAAACAGTTCAGAATGACTTTGCTAGGAGTTAGGACCTTTCATCCAATACATGTCAGGGGATTTTTATCCCAATAGAATGCTATTTTACCTAGGTCAAAACCACGTTAAGGATACCTCTTTATACCCTATTATAGGCTTGACAGGAATCCCAACGGCTAGTTGGTGGCGGTCCCGGCGGTCCCAGATATATCTGGGGGCCGCCAGGCCTATAAGGGGGCCGCCACTAGACTACGTTCTTGTTTTTGTCTTTTTGTGGGGAAGGTTGTATCTGGTATAGAAGCTTCTATTTTAGAAGGAAAACCAGATACAAATTTTATTATTTAAATACAACATTTTCTTTTATTAAAAAGTATTTTGTATTAATATTTGTTTTGTAAAAATACTTTTGTGAAAATGTAATGGTTAAGAAAAAAATATTTTCTTGATCACTAATCATGCTTAATGATTTGTTTGTACATACCTTAAGTGATTAATCTTAGAAATGGAATTTTAAGATTAATAATTTGTAACCGTTTATTTTTATCGTAGACGTTTTTACATTTTGTTATTATCAAAACGTTGAGAGGTCGAAAAATATAAATAACGTTTTTAGACATTATTTGTATTAACACATTACATGCATTAAAACACTTAATAGGGATCAACCATATTAGGGGTAAGGTAGTATGAAGACTGTTACCGATGGTATCTTTTCTACACACTCGCGTTTCCCTAGACGTCTATGCCAATTTAATATTTTATGGCTAGTTTTCTAAAGCCTAACGCGCACATTCATCACAAGAAGCAATATTAAAAGTATCTATAAACTAATTTTCATGCAATCATAAGTAAATACTAATGGATCTAGCCTAGCATGTTAAAAGGAAGCAAAGAACAAGAATCAATCAAACAACACATAGACATATTGAATGATAAAAGATAGAAGACTTCACTTGATTAAAACATGTGTTCAAGGCTGATACAATAGGGTTTTGACACCCTAAAAATGACCTAAACAACTGCTATAATCGACATTTAATAATATGGCTCAGTTCCCAAAAGTTACACACTTAAAACCCTAAAAACGAGTTTGTATATATAGGAAAAGAGACGCGATGGCGTCGCATTATAATCATGACGCTGTCACCCCGCTGAATCTTCTAGGGCTTCTTTAAGTCAGTTGGATCCTGACGCCTTCGCCAAAGTTCTGACGTCATCCTTTGTATGTCCTGACGTCGTCACATATAATCGCGGCGCCGTCTCCAGCCATTGTACGCATTTTCTTCAAAAGATTTGGTGTAGAGTTGTAATCTTTTTCGTTTCTTCTCCAAATAAGCCCATGTCACGTGTATTTACTCCAAAAGTCATACAAGTGCTAAAAATACAAAAGGAATGATTAACTACATAATTTGGGCATATTAAATGACCCTGAAAAAGTGTATAACATGACACCTCATCACCATGTCTTGCAAGTTCTCAAGGAAATGTCCTTATAATAGAAAAGTTATCGTATAATGGATTCCACCTTCACCAGAACCTACATGAGGTGTAGATTGGATACTTCCAAAAGCTTATTATGACCTAAAAACAAAGAAACACGCTACATTAGTCAAAGCGTATGAATAAACCTTGAGATCTGGCTTCGACGTGAGAATAAGTCATCAGATTATGAATAAGATGTGCTCAAAGAGATAAAATGTGCATCAGGGAGAACATACCAAAGAAATGGTGATGATCGTGGAATTTATAGGCAAGTCCTAAGAAAGTTTTATGTCATGCCATATGTCTTAGCCGGATAGGTTAAAATGAGGCATATTGTTGTTGGCTAATAGGAAAACTACGAGCATGGATTGTTGTGTCATTTCCTATTTTGTAAAAACATGCTCATGTGCAACTGTTATTGGTTGCGATAGTACTGGAAACATGTCACCTAATGTGGGGCCCACACAATTTCGCCCGAGACTCTTCAAAGGCTTAAGATCCTGAAAGGGTAGGGCTCTACGAGATAAACTTCTTGTGTATTTACGGATTCTCTTATGGTAGCCTAGTAGGCTTGTTATGTGCTTAATTACACATACCTTTTACCAAATTAAACGAGCTAAAATGACCAATAATGACCAAAAACGAACATAAAATGCCAAATATATGTTTGTTTGGCTTTGTGTACTGTGCAGGTAACAGATATTCACTAAAGGACAAAAACGAATCCAAAACTGACAAAACCGAGCACGAGAATGGAAAGAGCGTGAAAAGTCAAAGTTAAAGTCAAAGATCAAAGCTGAGGACATAAGCATCTTATTTGGCCAACCCGTACCCGAGTTAATGGGCCGGGTCAGCCCAAGAATGTTTATTATTTAATTAAAAGCCCTAAATCCATTAACTAGGCCCAAACCCCCTTATTTGATAAATCTGGCCCAAACCACAAACCTATTGTGACAACCCAAGAATTTCCGTTCAGTAAATTAGCCGTTTCCGTGTAGAAATTTGAATTTTTAAATGTTTCGTTTAGCTTTACCGTTTAACCGGGAAGTTATTTCGTTATTATCTGAGAATCATCACCGGGAGC
>BQNB010015693.1:2411-17650 GCA_026074375.1 Tanacetum coccineum | reverse complement strand
CGTTAGTATTTTAACAGAAAGTGAAAAAAAAACCTAAATCGGCCAAGAAAAAAAGTTCGCATCCTTTTTGTGCAAAAAAAAAAATTGAGTACCTTGATTGGAAAGAGACCCTAAGTTGAGTACCTTTTTGTGCCATTTGCCCTTTTAAAAATGTAAATGAAAAAAAAAACCGATTTGCGTGCGATTTGCTTTGTAACCCGAATTATTTATGAATTTGTGATGAAGCTAAATACGACTCCGAGTTAATTGCAAACTAAACAACTCATATGTTGCGACTACAATTCATCACTTGGAGACAACCGTATCATCGTTTCTTTCGCTTGGATCAAGTATTACATAACGGTTATGGAGAGGAGAATAACCGTTGTGATTACACAACGGTTATAGTGAGGGTGTAGGAAGTTGATGTGGTTTACTATTCACATAAGAAAACCATTGGCCACCCAACTTTTGACATATTGACATCATCTAAAAGGGTAATGATTATCAAAACTCCATACCCATCCTCTAAAATAGAAAAGGAGGTTCAAGTTAATTATAATTACCATTACCCATCCTCTAAAACTCCATACCAAGCACCCCCTAAAAGTTCAAAAGAGTATCAAAATGAACATTGAATTAAAAAAATTATTTAGAAAATATAATGAAATTGAATTTAAAAAAAATAGCAAAAATTATTTTTTATATATTTTAAACTGAAAATAAAAAATAATTTTTTAATTAATACATGACACATGTTAATTTTTATGTGTTTCTTTAAAGCGAAATTGATGATCAAAATCACCCTTCTTTATCTTACTGTAATTTTTAATAAATCTCACATTATATATATATATACTACTATATAAAACATTTATAATATGTGACCCATTAAAAATTAAGATAAGGATGTGCAATCTTGACCATTCATTTTATTTTAAGAAACCACATCATAAAGTGACATGTGTCACTTTTGATTAAAAATTCACCTCTATTTTCAAATTGAAATATCTTTTTATCAATTTAATTTTATTATGATCTAATTTCATCATATTTTTTAAAATTTTATGCTCTTTCATTCAACATCCATTTTGATATATTTTTATAATTTTTTGTTTTTTACATTTTTAGCGGGTTTATTTTATGTTGATTTGTATTTTTTACAACTTTAACCTTAATTAAATATGAACTTGATACGTTAAAACTATATATTTTCGGAGAGAGTGTTATCTTTTACATGCGAGAATGATGATGTTAATATGGTATTGCGGGAAAGTTACGGGAAACTCAAACGAACACATACATTCAAAGTGTTGTGAAATGAAATTACTAAGCGAGTAGGAAATTGCGTAAAGAGTTGAGTTAGTAAAAAAAAATTTGCCGCCGCTATGCGCGGGTAACCAACTAGTTATTATTTATATGTTGTAGTTTATCTTAACAAATAACATACACTCAAGATTTATAGTTTTGACTTTTGGGGCCTTATGAACATATGTCTAAATGCAAAAGCTTCATTAGAGTTGTAGACGGGTCCTTACCCTATAAATAAGGATATAATTTTACAGGCCTTATGAACTTATTTTTTCTGTTTCTACAGGATGATACTATGTTTGAAAAGCAGAGTGCTCTTTTTGCCCTTGCTGTTTCCGATATAGTGCTCATAAATATGTAAGCCCCCTTGTTGCCTGATATAGCATATGAAAATACGAGCTTAATGTATAAGCTTTCGAACTTATACTCTATGTATTTCAGGTTATGTTACGACTATTTAGTCCACGTAAAACAACTTTGATGTTCATCATACGTGATAAAACGAGAGTACGTTTTCCCTTTTCTTGACGTTATTCTTGGTTTGAAAATACGAAAAATTAGGCTCTTACCCTAACTGATTGTTTAGCCCTTGGCCTCTTGCTTTTTTTTAATAAAGTTGTTGGCTTGAAATTTGTGTCTAATAAATTTGAGGTGCAACTGAATGTCAAAGAGCCTTGGTGTTTAACTGTTTTACCTACTGGGCTCATGACAATTATGAGTAAGCTATTGAAATCAAATAAAGTTGAAACTTGAAAGTTTATCTAAAGAATCATGTTTACAGGTCACATGCTTTGGAATTTGCTTGTTTGTAATACTTTAAACATTACTTGTTAACTTGTTTGTGTTTAAGGCCCTTATGTTGTACACACTTTACCATCGAATGTTCTTTTTCTTCGACTGCTTACTTTTCTCTGAAGAACGATAGTACACTATTTTGATCTCTAATTTCATCCACAACTGTTTTTCATATGGGTTCATGATCTATAGTCTTAAATCTTTATGACTTTCATTTCTAATGCCTTCATTGACTAGCTTGCTCTCGAATCCCAGGTCATCTGCCACACTTTGTGTAAAAAGTTTACATATAAAACATGCTTTAAACTGATTCTTCATATATATGACATCTCGTCTTAAGTCTCTTCTGCTTGGAACTTCTATTTTCTTGTTCTACAGCTTACAAGATAAAATCTTGTTCTTTTTAATACATAACACTTTTTTAACTTTATTGATAGGCATCTATTGGCTATTCTAAAATTACTTGAACATTTTCTTTGAACTATAAACTTGCAGGTGTATCCTGGGTCTGGTCCATTCATTAAACAATCAGTGTTCCAGAATCATGGTACAAATTCCTTCTACAAATTTCCACCTGAAGGTTTTGCTTAGTTACATATGCACTCAAAAGAAGATAGACGGTGCTGATTAATGAGTTGATTAACGGGACTTCATAAGATGGTCAAGGTAGTTTAGTTCCAAGCCATTTCACGAGACTTTCTAAGATTGTCAAGGTATAGTAGTCCAGTTCCTTCATTCTCTACTAAGAAGTGGCACATTTGGTAGAATTTAGTTTAGAAGTGGTACGTTTGGTATTATTTAATACGCTATGTAGTATGATATTTGAATGATCGTTTATTTATTAATTTGGGTTTCAATTGTGCGTTCATATATATTTAGTTTTTGCAATTTGTATATTATGGAAATATGGCAGTTTTTTTGCTGTTTTATTTTAGAAATTTCATCTTTTTGTCACGAAACCATTGCGGTTAGACTTTGTTTCAAACTCGTCACAATTTTACACCGTTGCATATCCATTACAATTGCTTACCATTGCAAAACCCAATCCTACTTTATGCTGTTGCAATCTCGTAGCAAATTTTGTTCGTTGCAAATTCCTTGTAACATATGTTGTAGCAAAGCCGTTGGAAGACCATTGGAATATGGTCCGTTGCAAACGTTGTTGCTAATTTACAATGGATTTTTCTTGGTTGGAAAACAGTTGCAACTTTATTTTTCCCGTTAGAAATTCGTTGCAATTTAATTTCCATGGAGCATTAACGCTACGGTAGGAATCTGTTGCAAATCCGTTGCAAATGACCATTTGCAACGGATTTGCAACGGATTCGTACCGTAGTATTAGCCCACTTGTGTTGTAGTGTATATTATATAAAGTACTGTAATTTTTTTGTGATTTTAAATATCCTCTTGAGGTATTTTTTTTTGGTCATCTAGTTCATTTTGAACCTCGTGACATCATACCTTTAAAACAAATGCTATTTTTGTTTTTTATAAAATTATAAATATCATAACTTAGACTTTATAATTATTTTAGATAATTATTTTGAAATATAAGACATATTAAAAGTTTATAAATGATATGCAATTATGAAGGTTAAGAAATGATATATCTGCCATTACAATTGTTTATTAAAGATATATACTCCAATTAGTGGTTTTATTTGGATATATATATGATATCTTTAAGCTTTTGAAATGATATACGTAGTATATGCAAGAGTAAACTGCAAAAATCATCCTTGTGATTTGTACCTTGTGGCACTAATCATCCCTAGCCTATACTATTGGCATTAATCATCCCTGAGTGATAAAACGTTCGATAAAAATCATCCTCACCGCTAATTATTGAGGGTAATTATGTCATTTAAAACACACAGGGATGATTTCTGCCAAAATATGTTTAAACCACAGGGATGAATTTTGCAGTTTACTATAAAAAACTAATATTACAATTATTATTATTATTATTATTATTATTATTTTTTGTTAAAACATCACTTCATTAGAATAATAGGATTTACAACAAATTAGAGGGGAGCCGAGATACTATCGGGGCCTCACTTCTTTACCAATACCGAAACTGATCCTATTAAATATATGAACAACAACACATGTCTCAATGTCCAGAGCCATGGAGAACTTTCGGATCCGCTTCAGCAATGTAACCGTGTCTGCCTCTACTTCCCCCAATGAAGAGAAAGAAAAGGAAAGAAACTCATATCCAATAGCCGCACACTTAGCCATATACTTACCACGTTTACGGTGTGCAACATCAACGACCGGGCACGAAATCTGCCATCCTGGTTTACGTCAAAGGCGTATTATTATTATTATTATTATTAATAATTTATTTTTATTATATTATTTGTAATTTACTTATTTTCTTTTTAAAATTTTTATTTTATATTATTGTTATTTTAATTCTCTTAAATTTCTAATAAAGTGATTTATAATTAAAAAATAATAAAATAATAAAATTTTAAAAGTAAAAGAAGATAAAAATATAAAAATATATATAAATAAAATAAGTAAATTACAAATAAATATAATAAAAATATATAAATAAAATAATAATAATAATAATGAAATAATAATATTAGTTTTTTTTTATTAAACTGCAAAAATCATCCATGTAGTTTAAACATATGAACTATGAAGGGTAATTATGTCATTTAGAACACACAGTGATGATTTTTGCCGAACATTTCATCACTCAAGGATGATTAGTGCTAACAGTATCGGCTAGGGATGATTTGTGCCACAAGGTACAAACCATAGGGATGATTTTTGCAGTTTACTCTATATGCAATTAGGAATTTAAGTTGGATATATATGCAATTTTGAAGTTTTGTAGGGACATATATGCAATTGCCCCTTGACTAAAACACTTGAATGATAAGATATGATGATAGGAGAGATAAAACTAAGGTGGAGCTGAAGTGAATGGTGAGGCTTGGTGACCACTACCACCAGCCTAAGAAGAACCCTCCACTTTCATCCCTTTTAACTTCCACTTGCAATTTTAAAAAACTCAAGAACATGATAATTTTTAGGTTACTTTCATTTTACTTCCTTTTCTTCTATAAACTAATACGACATGAGATATATGCATATGAGTTTTATAAAGTTTTTGTCACTTTTATATACTTGTTATAGGTTTCTCAAGTTCTAAATGTGATTTAAATACAAGTTTTCCAAGTGTTCATAAATAGAAAGTTACAACATTTTTCTGTAACAAAGTGCTCACCGGACATCTCGAGGCCGTAACTCATTTGTGTCGTAATGAAATTAGTCCGTTCAAAACCCTAAACTGTATATTTTTGAGTTGTCTTCAGAAAAATATAAGCCATTCTTACCGGTTCAAAGTTTAAGGTTTTTAGAAGTCCAACGCTCAAGTGTTCAAACCTAAGGGTTCCCAACTGTCAACTTCAAAAGTCCAACACTCAAGTGTTTAAACTTTAACCCTTCCATCTTTCCTTTCATTTATGTGATTTGACTGTACACTCAACTACTCTAAGTGTTGAAACCTTCCATACCATTCTTTCAAATTCCATCCTCCCCTCTATTTAAGCCACCCCAAACCCCTTGTTCTTTTCATTTCCTACCAAATACCAACTCAAAAAAATGAACTAGTAAATTAAAAAAATCAAATCAAATCAATGGCCGCATCATCTTCCACTCAACTTAAATTGACGAAGCTATTGAAGCATGGCGTTGAGAAAGATTCGATGATGGAGAAAAAGTTGAGGGATGTTTGCTTGGAACTCATTGAACTTTATAAAAATAGGCGAAAAGAGATTTAGGAGAGCTTTAGAAGAGAACCGGTGACCCTTTTGCCGAGGGAGCAGTGAGGATGTTGAAAAAGGTTCAACGCCGGGACCGGGAGAGGATTACGGGTCTCAATATCATGGTCAGTCTGTCTGATTTAAGTATAAAAGAGATGACCTTGTTTGTAAGCAACATGGAATTAGGTATAGTCATAGATTAGATGGTTGTGTATCCGTTTACGGTGGTTGTTTATTTTGGTTGTAAGTTTTTGTGGTAATAGCAACCCCAAAGTTAATGTAAACGTAGCTCTATCGTTAAAAGTGTTGTTTTGTGATCCTTTGTTTTTCAATTTTTTGCTTATCACGTGTAAGATTGTTAGTCTTGATAACGATCGTTAGCCAAAAAGGACCAATGGAAAGAATTTGAGGGACTTTGAGTACTATGAAAGCTAGGAAATAGTAAAAATGCTAAAATGTGAGAATTAGACACATTAGGGACCAACGGTGTACTTTAGTCACTTTGTACTACACTAGTTTATTGGTTTTTGTGTAACTAATCCCATTGTATCAACTTTTAAATCACTCTCTCAACGCTCACGTTACCCCTCCCATAAGAACCTCTATAGAAGCTCTTCAACTCTGCTCCCTTCTCTCTCTCTCTCTCAAAACCTCAGTCCTTTCGTCCCCTCCCTCACTCTCGCCCTCATCCAGTTCCACCCCCCCCGCCTCTCTCTCTCTCTCCCCCCCCCCGCCAACCCCTCCGCCGTCTCGAATCTCTCTCTCTCATAGTCCCACCCTCGATGCCACTAACTCTCTCACTCCCCCCTCTCCCCCTCTCTCATCCCGCCCTCTCTCCCCTCTCTCTCTTCCCCCTACGTCTCTCTTTCACCCTCGCACTCCCCCCCTCTCATCCTTCTACCCCCCCTCTCACCCTCCCCACTCTCAATCATCACCCCCACTCTCTCCTTCCCCCTCCTCTCCCGCCTCACTCTCCTCCCCCTACTCCTCATATCCCTTTCCCCCCTTCTCTCCCCTCCCTACTCATCAACCCCTTATTGCCTCCATCTCTCACTCTCTCCCTCCCTCCCTCCCATCATCTCTCTCTCTACAGACGCCTCTCTCCGTTCACAGAAATCTAAGCCTTCGACAAAACACTCACTTCACTCATACCTCTCCTTACGATGCCCTCTCTCTGCTCCTCTCACTCTCTCAATCGTTCAATACCGTCCTCCACTCGTTCTCTCCTCTCTCACTCCCACCCTCCCTCCCCTCCCTCCTCCCCCTCTCTCCTCCTCTCTCATCATTCTCTCCCTCCCCTCTCTTCCCTCCCCCGCTCTCCCTCATCCCCCCTCCCACCCCCCCTCCCCCCCCACCCCCCCCCTCCCCCTCGCCCCTCTCCCCCTCCCCCTCACCCCTACCCCCTCATCCCCCCTCCCTCCCCCCATCCTCCCTCCCCCCCTCCCACCCCCCCTCCCCCTCCCACTCTCCCTCTCTCTCTCTTCCTCTCTATCTCGGCAACCTCTCTCCCTTCTCATCACCCTCTCTCTCGATAACGTCAAAGCAATTTCTCTGACGTCCAGCTATCCTCGTCGTGCATCACAATCTTTCCTCTCACTCTCTCTCCTACTCTTCAGACCTCATATCTCAACTCATCTCTCTCGCCTCTCTCCTCACTCTCTCCCTCTCTCTCACCCCCTCGTCTCCCTTCCCACCCACTCGACCCCTCAATCCTCTCCCACACCTCGCCCTCCTCTCCCTCTCCCACACCCTCCCCCTCTTCCTCTCTCATCCGTCTCTCAGGTAAAGCGCAATCTAATTCTCAACACACTCTCGCTAAGTTCATCTACGCGTCTCTCCCAGTCTGCCCTCTCTCTGATCCCATCTCCGCTCAATACTCTTAAATATCTTCTAAGCTCACTCTAATCGTCTCTCATCCTCATCACTCCACTCTATCTCGCGTACTCCACTTCTTCGGCCTCATTTCCTCCTCTACTCTCCTCTCTTCTCTCTACAATCGCAAGCCGACTCAACACTCGTCGACCTTCACTTCACCACTCTCGTCTCATCGCCTCTCTCTCCATCATTCACTACTCTTAGAGGTAATTATCTCTCTCTCTCTCCTCCCCTTTCTGTATCTCGTCACAAATCTTCCACTCCCTCTCATAATGTCTCGCTCTTCTCTCAACTCGTCCAGACGTCTCGTCCCTCCTTTTAACACCTGACTTCTACGACAATCTCATTCCCCTCTCTCTCCACCTCTCTCATCCCTCCCCATCTTCACTCGTCTCTCACTCCTCCCTCCCCCTCCCTCTCTTCCCTCCCCCACTCCTCTCCCTTCCCCCTCCCTCCTCCTTCACCCTCTTCATCCCCCCCTCTCGCTCCCAATGGTCGCCATCTCTCCCCCTCTCGCTCCCTCCCTCATCTCCCTTCTCATCTCCAATCCACTCTCTTCTCTCTCCATAGACATCGTGACAACCATCTCCACACATCGACCTCAGATACCCATATCTCGAGTCAGCTGTTCTCGGAAGTCCAGTGACCCCCCCCCTTTCCCTCTCTAGGAATAGTATAAGCTCACAAAACGAGTAATCAAACTCCTCTATCAAACCTGGCCATCACCTTCACTCATCATCTCTGCAGTCCCAAAGCTCAATCAACTCTATCTTCTATCTCCAAAAGCTCATCCACATCTCGCGCCGGTCTGTCTAATCCGCATTAAAACACTCAGCCCATCGAAACAAAAATCACACAACTCTCCCTCTCTTCTCTCGCCACCCTCTCGCACACTCCGCCCTATCCCCGTCCCCCCAAACACTCCCCCCTACTCCCCCTCGCCCCTCCCCCTCTCGTCCCTCCCCCCCCGCTCCCAGCTCCCACCCCGCTCTCCCTCCCGCCTCCCCGCTCGCCTCTCCCTTCCGCCCTACCCCCTCCCGCTCCCTCCCCCCTCCCCCACCCTCCCCGCTCCCTCCCTCGCTCTCGCGTCCGCTCCCTCCCACCCTCCCTGGCCCCCATCTAGCTCCTCGCAAAAATCGCAATCGCATTCGCCCGCCCCCCCGGTTTCAACGCCCCCAATGTCGCTCGCTCGCTCGCAGTACCCCCCTCGCTCGCTCACGCCTAGTCGCAAATCCCCCTCGCCCCTCGCCTATCACTAAGCAACTCCCATCGCTCGCACGCTTCGCGCATCGCGTAAAATCCCTCGCTCCCTCGCGTCATCCCTCCCTCCCTCCTCCCGCTCTTCTCCTCCTCTCCTCTAGTCTCTTCCCTTACCAAAAGCCTCACTAATCAGTCTCTCTCTCCCTCCCTCCCTCCCTATCTCTCCCTCCCTCCCTCCCTCCCCCTTCCCTCTCTCCCCCTCCCTCCCTCCCTCCCTCTCCCTCTCTCTCCCTCCCTCCCCCTCCTCTCCTCACAGACTCCTCTCCTCATCCCTCTTCATCACCCACTTCCCTCTCCCCTCTCCCCCCTACCACCCTCCCCCCCTCATGTCCCCCTCTCCCCCCCTCTCCTCCCTCCTCCCCCTCCCCCTCTCGCCCCTCATCCCCCCTCTCCCTCCCCCCTCCCCGCCCTCTCTCCTCCACTCCCCCTCCCGTCTCTCCCTCGCCTCACCTCCCCCTCTCTCCCCCCCCCCCTCTCGTACTCTCCCAAACCCTCCCCGCCCTCCCTCCCTCCCTCAACTACCTCTCGTCATCTCTCTTCCCCTCTCTCCCCTTGTGACCGAAAACAACACAACCAAACACACCCCATTTAGGACAACAAAATCTGGTCTGAAACCCCTATTTTTTATAACAAATAGCAAGTTAGGCACCCTGTTTATGAGAGCATATAACACAGGCAAAAAACACTAATTTTTGATAGGAAATCAGGTCTCAAACCTCTATTAAAAAGGGGCAATACATGTCTAACAATAAAGAATAAATTGAACAACAAAAACAATAAATTGAACAACAAAAAAAATAAATTGAACAACAAAAAGACAATAAATTTCAACAAAAACGTATAAACAAACATAACCTATTCAATTAAAGGAATATGGAACCTCCAAATTTGATTGTCAGTTGTTGGCTTGGTTGTGCGACGAACGTGGTCTACGAGGCTACTGGTGGGCCTACGAGGGCACTGGTGTGCGATAGAGGCTTAGGTTTTGCGAAAGTAGCTGGGGAAGAGTTTAGGGTTTTGTTTTAGTAATGAAATTTGGACACGCCCTTTTTTTATTTAAGTTTTCGGCTTTCATTTTAAGTTTTTTTTAGGAATAGAGCCCGGTCTTGTAGAAGGAAACGTGGCTTTAATGGTTTTGAATATAAAGCCCGGTTTTTTAAATGAAAACATGGCTCTATATGTAGAATAGAGCCCGGTTTCGAAGCAAAAAAAACATGGCTCTAAGAGTTTTATACATAAAGCCCGGTTCTATGGAAGAAAACGTGGTTTTATACCTTCTTTAAGAACACGAAAACCCTTTAGAGCCTGTTTTTCACAAAAACCTGGGTTTATTAAGGGGGCTTTATGTCCATTTTTGTAGTAGTGTTGATGAGCTTGTTGCATGGGAAAAAGAAGAAGCTCGTTCACCTTACCTTAGATCACCTCCTCTTAAACTCAGAAAAAAAAATTGAATTAAAAGGAAAGGTACTGTTTGAGGAATTAAAAGGAAAGGTACTGTTTGAAGACTTTATCCATACTGACTGTGTTGTAGATGAGGGTGTGGGTTATAATGGTGTTGCAGGTGAGGGTGTGGGTTATGATGGTGATACAGTTCAGGCTGTGGGTAATGATGGCCTTGGAGATGATGGTGTTGCAGAAGAGGTTGTTGCTGATAATATTATTGTTGCAGATAATAGTGTCCTAGATGTGGGAGGGTCTCGTGTTCTAGATGTGGTAGGGTCTAGTTTGCTGGGTTTGGCAAGCTCTAGGTTGCTAGCAGAAACTGGGTCTAGTGTCCAAGCTGTTGGAGGGATTGGTGGTTATAATATAGTGTTGACAAAGGGTGAAAGGATTGTTAACTTTACAACAAAGACAGGAGGTTTAGGGATGTCAAAGATGGTAAAAATGAGAGGAGGTGTTGAGCAAAGACTGTAAAAATAAGAGGCTGAGCAGGCTATCAAAGGATTGTAGGATGGGTGGCTATTTGTTTGTGTATGATATGATGATAATAACTTTGTTGAAGACCATAAGAAACTCCGAACCCCAAGCACTGTATCACACCCCAGATACCAGTGTGCTTGAAAAGGGTGTCCAAGAACATTGGTGGTTCATTGGTGGTTCATCAAAGCTCTAATGTATGTGGACTAAACTTTATTTTTCTATGTCTGTACTCTGTAACTTAAACAATCTGTGTACATCTTTTCGGGTTGTATGTTTGTTGTGCACATGGACTGGTTATTTAGGATAAGGTAAAGTTGCATCTTCATGACTTTTTTGTATTAAGCTATGTATTTTCTTTTGTTATATGAATGCAGCATCTATTTCGTTTGTTATATGATTGAATGCAGGTCCTATTTCGTGTGTAACTTAAACTGTTTGGACGTTGCAACATAAACGACATCTTGGATTCTATGGCGGGCGCATAGGGAGCTATTTCACCTTGACACCGACAAAGGGAAATTGTTTTCTTCATATGGAGCAAGAGGAATTCTCGGCATTAACGGTATAATATACTTATATCAATCAACCAAGAATCAACAATAACATCAACATTTGAATATGAATGTGAGGATTATGTTAGGTTTTTTCTAATAAAATATTTGTAAATTTGATCATGAAGCATTTCACACTATTTTCTATATATTTTTGCAATTTTTTGTTGTGTATGTTTAAATTTATGTAAAATAGCGCAAACGTGAAGAAAATGCACTCCAATTTTGACACTAACGTTGGAGTGACAACCAAACTTTCCAACAACATAAGCGCGGCCTCAACTTTCTCTTTCCTTTCATTTCAACTCACTCACACTCAACTTTCACCTTAGTGGTCACTACTCACTCATCTTTATTAAAATACAACGTTATACAAAATATACCCTTTAAATACCTACACACACTCACAAATCAAATAATTTACGATAAAATGTTATAACTCACGGATGGTGACTCAGTCACCATTCTCTCCTCCAAAAATGCCAACTAACGCGTGAAAGGTGGTGAAGGGAGTGGTTCTTGGCCCATGAGTTTCGAACTCACCTGTGAGTTTGAGTCGCACTCCGTCCAGCCTTAGAAGTAATTGACACATTCACAAATTTGAGTAGGACACTTATTAACATACAAACAGATAAAGTAATATGTATTTACAATTCAACTGTATAATGTTTTTGGAGTGTCCAATCAAACATGAGAGTGTGCAAATCACTTCTCATTAATTATAGTGTAATATTATTCATCACAATATTTTGATAAACCTTTATAATTTAACGTTAAAATTTGTATATCTATTACCCTCAAAATGAACCTGCTACTCATATATTTGTCTAAATAACTATTCTATTTGTTGCACCTTTTTGCATTTTTACGAAGTTAATAGTGTTTGTGTCAAGGTTTATTGTACAACATTGGAGCAAAATATATATAGTGCAAGACTGCAAGTATATGCTAAAAAATGTTTTAATTGCGTTATTTTTGTGCAAAATTTAACGACTACATTGGAGATGTTATAAATATCAATTGCAATTTGCAACCATGTTGTAATTTTGGTATTTTAGCTAAAGTGGAATATCTTGTTGAGCATCTTCAATGTTGTTATGCATAGTGATATTTACATTTTCAATTATTATTGTTAGTACAAAATTCGTGTCGGGTTTAGCAGCGTCAAAGTCCTTTGTCGGGTCGGACCTCCAAATGACTTTAATGCTCGATCTTGTACTAGAGCAAGAGAAGTGAGATGATTTTCTGCACAATTGAAAGTAAACCGTTAGCCTTACCGCAGGGCGGACCCCGCGATTAAGCTCCGGCGTGAGAGTAAGTACACATGTTTGTCAGAGAATGTCAGAATATGTGTGTATTAATGATTAGAGAGAATGTACCTTTTTTGGGGTGTGAAATGACCCCTATTTATAGGTAAGCCCAATACTAGGGTTTCCTAGTATTTCGCTTGTAACTGTCGGTGGCCGGGGTGGGTCCCTTGTCGGGCAAGGGTCCACGTGTAATCGTGTTTGCAGACGCGAGCGTTCTTCCGCGGCCAGCGTTTGTCCGCGGAGGAGCACGGGGTGCGGTTGAGAGATACTCGCGTACGTCTTTGAAATATCCGGAGCATGGCCTTTGTCAGGCTTAGCAGTCCAGCTATTTGTTGTATTGGGCCTGGGCCCATGTACGTATATTATGAACTAAGCCCAGTAAGCTTGGTGCTCATACTATACGTTATCAAGTCCCCCCAGTCTAGTTTGCTTACTGTACGTGGTACAATTATAGCGTGCGGTGAGCATTACTAGACTTAAAGTTCCGTGATCAAATTTTCGTTTACTCCTGCCTTACTCCGCGGCCTTTGTACCGTTTTGGCAGTTTGTCGTTGGTTACGTGGACTCTTCATGTCCTTTCATCTTCTGCGTGATTTGACCATCCGGGCCCCACATCCAGCTGTTATCATTATCTTTTTACTATATTTTTGCACCGTTGATCGGGAAGTGTTTTGGCACGTGTCGTCATCCCTCCCTTACTTGGCTTAAATATACCATGGGTATAAATAGCCAATTCGTGCCTTACTGTTTCTTTTTTCATCTCTTTCACTCTTCCACCACTGTTGATAAATTTCAAGGCTTTCTAGTTGCACAGCCCCCCTTTATTCTAGTCCTTCTTGATTCAGGTTAATTTCTTTATTTCTTTTTTATTATGGGTAGTATCACATCTCTCTCTCAAATGTGTTTTTTGCAAGAAACCTTGATGCCATTTGTGCTAATATAATTTTGTCCCGAGGAGGTCCCATCTCAACTGACCAGCTTCTGATGCCACATGCATGAGAGACCAATGGTAAAGTTGGAATGTACACCCCCCCCCCCCCCCCCCCCCCCCCCCCCCCCCCCCCCCCCCCCCCCCCCCCCCCCCCCCCCCCCCCCCCCCCCGTTTCTTTGATTATGTCAGTTTGTTTCGCTACTTTTATACACATAATTACAAAAATGGGTGGTTTGGGTTTACTAAGCGCCCAAACGTCCGTGCTTGTTATTCCAAGAATTTGGATTCCGTGAAGAACTGGAATGATCATTTTTTCTGGGTTGATGAGTTTGTGGTTCCTGCCGATGCTCGGTTTAATTGGTTTTCGGGTTCCAATATTGTCAAGGATCGAGCTCCTGCTCCCTCTGAATATGATGTGGAGCATATTAATACCCTTATTGCTCACGCCTCTCCGTTCCTTAGGTTCCCGGAGGAATTTCTTTGCTGGGTTGGCATAAGCCGTAATTACCTTTTGAATAAAGATACTTATCCCCGCTTTGAGTATGAGAACGGAGAGGGTGGGTTCTATTTTCCGTACGCACTTTGATTATTGTTTGCATTTTTCCTGTTTTTCTCGCTTCTTTATCCTTTTTCCCTGTTGTTTTTTGTAGGTATGGATTTGAATGCTTTTATCTGTACCGCTGATCCCCGCAAGGTGAGGGTTGTTGAGAGGGCCAGAGCTGAGAACGAAAGGCCTATCGTCACCATGGCCAAACATCGAACCGTGACTTTACTTCCAACCACGGTGGCTCGTTCCTCCGGAGAGTTATCGGCTAGTGTGGAAAGGGAATTTGCTGGGGATGCCAGTATTGGTGATGGCGGAGATCAGGGATTCGATTCTGTTGCGGGTGGGGATAATGTTGAGCCGACCGTGCCTGTCACTGAGCCTGTTGAAGCCGAAATTCCTAGGCCCAAGCGTTCAAAAAATAAGATAGTGATCTATGATAGTGAGGGATTGCCCGTCGCTCCCCATCCACCCAAGAGATTAAGGCCGATTATGGGGATACCGGTGGTTCCGCGACTGGAGGTAAGTCTCTTAGTGCTCTTAACAGGTTGCTCCAGAATTCTCGATTAACGGTAGAACAGGGTGTTCCAGCTCTTCCTACCTTACCCTTTATTACTTCTTCCGTGACAGCTTCACATCTGGAGGAGGGCGGGGATCATACTGACTCCGTGACCGGGCCCTCCCTGCGAACCATAGGTCCTTCCGTAAGGTTCGTAGTCCTTTCTGATTCTTCTCACCATTCAGGCGCTAAATCTACGGATCCTGAAGTTAATTCTCTTGCCAGGTCTGATGCTCCAATTATGACTGAAGCTACTACTGTTACTATTCCTACTGATGTTAACAAAGATAAGAGTGCACCGCATCCATCCATTTTTGGTTCTTCAAGTTCATCTGAGAGGACGGATCGTACTCTTATTCTTTTTGCAGGAAGATCGGAGAGTGGTTTTAATGCTAGGAGTATCCGTGCGGAAGAGGCTA